>JALLPD010000413.1:0-19409 GCA_036940065.1 Cyclotella cf. meneghiniana
CCGGGACGTTGCAAAATCATAGAGTTTTTCTATGATGACTAACAAAAAATGATGACGTCATCTATGATATTGACGATGGGATACATTGATGGCCCCATTCATGACAGTCTTCCGATGACGGTGACAGCTCCTTCGACGACGAATCCTTCGATGACGACGCCCCCTTCGACTACGGCGTGTGCCCCCTTTGAAGGTCCATTTGAAGACGTCATCTCCTCCTATGGCGCACCCTTCGACGACAGCACATACTTTGACGATGACTGCCTTCGACAACGGCGCCCTTAGACCGTGTCCATCGCAATAACTCATGCCTTTGGATACATTTCTACTAAGAATAGTGACAATCTGCCATCACCATCACCTTCCAGAGCGCATTGACCACATTGTGCTCGTAAAAACACACAACACCCCACCATGGGCAGCGCTGGCAATGCACGCGGCATCGTTGGCCGTAACCAAGCCGAGCCTGTGCCACCTCCCACTCTCCGCTTCCACCAAGAATGTCATCAATGAAACAGGCTCGCAAGAGTACTCCCGCTTCCGTAAATTTTTGGTCAAGGGCACAACAAATTCCCTGATGGAGCTGTGGTTGTTATACATCATGAAAGTATAACCCAAAAGAACGCACTGCTTGCTCAGTCGCAGAAGGGAGTGGCAGTGCAGCCGACCGGAAGACTCACAGGAAGGACATTTATCGTGCTCTGACTTCTAATTTTTTATTTTGCTTTCAAGCAGGTAAGAGGGCAATGACATCACCCATCAATCCCCGGAGTATGGACCAACCGTTTATTCTCACAAATTCCTTCGGTCGAGACTTTGATATGAAGTTGCTCTGTCGATTCTGGGGGGGGAGGCATTTGTTGGATCAGCAATAATCGTGTGTAAGATTAGGATTCTCAGAAGGAAAAAAAAGTCTAATGAGACCATCAAAAAAAATGTGCATGCAAAGGGATCCTCTTTTCTCTGTACATCTACGTAAAATCATGATAACCAACTGTACTATTTGTATTACGTTGCCTTTAATCTGTTCATGAAGTTGCTCTGTAGAATAATGTTTACCGTCTTGTTTTGTCTGCATGCAATGGCGACGTGGCGAATTTGTTTTTCACTATTGCTGCAGACAAAATAATTCCCTTTTTTGAAAATGAGAGTAAGATTCGGATTGGAAAGGAATTTCCATTTGTTTAAAACTTCTTCCATGAAGCATCGAAGTCAACGTGGATAAAACGAGTGCACGGAGAACAAAACACACGGCGCTCGACGATAACGAAATTTCGACCTTCTCTTCACGGTCGCTGCAGAACATCACGAAGATGCTAGACAAATAGTTTTCGTTCGTATGTTCGCAGACAAGACGACTAGGGGCATACAGCGGCAACGAGGAGCGACTTTTTTCGCGAATGCCAAGCTGCTCGTGTGCTTTGATTCGCCGGAGGAAAACGTTGGCTTGGAGAGGTTTCGTTCGTTGGCTCGGAGAGGTTTCGTTCGTTGCCTCGGGGTGATAAATTGTATGTTTGTTTCATTGCAGAAACCGCCATCAAGATTTTTCCGAATTGCCTTTTTATATTGGTATTGTGCACCACTGGACTAAAAAGTATCGGAGCCGATACTTTTTATGCCAGTCCAAGCCAGTCGAATCCACGAGGATTCGGTTTTACATGGGTTGTATTTCACACATGTAAATTTCAGTGGCTAGGAGACACCGTTTCAGATCTTTTTGAGTCATGGATGGTGCAACGTCTTTTTCCTCTCTCATCACATAGCAGCGTTCGTCTTGGTGCTTTTGGTGTCGTCAATAAATCGCACTATCCTACCATAAAATTATGAAACTCGACCAAACTCGACCGTAACAGAGCATAATGAAGCAACGCTTTCGACAGTTTGTAAGCAGCGAGCATTAACATTTGTGATTTGATTGCACAGAGTGAGTGTTGACATGTCTCAAACCCACACCGGCCACAACCCTAGATTCCACATGCCTCAGCTCCGCATTAACGACGAACCTCGGAACAATGCTGATGCGTTTCAATGGATCAGAAACATTGATCAAGACATCAAGATAGTCGTACTACTAGACTGTGAGGTTGACATCCATCATATTCGTGGCAGACATGCCTGTGAAGATTTTGGGTTGTTGGGCCTTTGTATCGGTCAAAATGAATCCATCCAACAAATCAGGATCAATGGCTACAATTCATCTGCTCCCCAAATTGGGATCGTCCAAGATTGCTTCTCTTCTGGTATTCTGGCCAGCGAGTGGGAGACCTTTTTTGATGGAGTGTTGACAAGTCGGTCGATAACACAAATTTACTTGGGATACTGTCGTCTTGACGGTTACATCTTGAAACTATTTGACATGTCAAACCTCATGGAAGTGAGTATTCACTATTGCATCATCACAAACCAAACAGCATCTGCCATAAGACGAGGGACAGGTTGGCAAGAGGTTTCCCTTTCACGTTGCATATACTTGAACATCGCCGATGTGGCTGGTTTCATTTCGTCGCTCAATCACAACCATACTCTGAAATGCCTACAGCTCTACGCAAGTTTTTTCTTACACAATGAGGAACACAGCGCTCTGAATGACATGCTTTCAGACCCAAAATCCATCATAAGCAAACTCAGTCTATGTGGGGCGCATTGCTCTCTAAGGCCGAATCAGAATAGTTTGGTGATCAGTCCATCACTTTGTCACCTACAATTTGTAGGTCCTAATTTTATGACCCAACAAGACTGGCAAGAGGTGCGGGATGTTGTGTCATCTCCTTATACAGCGTTAACAGTTCTTGAAGTCGATGCATGTTCTATTGACGATGCCAGGGCAGATGCATTGTCAGCCGGACTTGTCCATTCCAACACATTGGAATGGGTAGTTCTATCAAACTTGACGTCAATTACAGTACATGGCTGGCTATCCATTCTTTCTTCTTTGCAAAATTCAAACTCGACCTTGAAACACATCACTGCAAACGAAAAACACCGGTAACCTCCCGGTACACTCGCAAAATGTCAACCTCCCCGTACACTCGAGTGTACCGGGAGGTTACCGGTGTTTTTCGTTTGCAGTGATTCTCCTGCACAAATCGGATACAATCAATGACGAAGTAGTTTCTATGTTTGGGGAAGTCTTGGCTGCCAAGAAAAACATCGTCAAGGGGTTCAGACTTTCTAGCTGTACAAGTATCACTGCTGCTGGCTGGACTGCCCTCGCTGTTGCCCTCCTTACTCCGATGCTGAAATTGAGGAAACTTGTGATTGGTAATTCAAACTTTGATGATGATGCACTTATTGCATTTACAAATGTGTTATGCAACAAGCCATCTTTGAGAATCATGGATCTAGGCAATTCAAATGTTACAAGGAGAGGTTGGGAGGCAATCTCGAAGATTTTGTGTGATGCTTCAAGTTTAGAGGCTATTCGACAATCCAATCATACACTTTGTGAGATTGCAACTTTTCCAGACACTTGTCCTCCCAACATCAAGGAGTTGTTGAAAATTAACAGGCGTGGATCTCCATCTGATGTTATCCGCCTCAAGATGATAAAATACTCTGATAAAATCACAATGGACTCTCTCGTTAATGTACAGCCCGAGGTGCAACTGAAACTTGTACCATCTGTGATTTCATATCTTGGGAAGAATGATGATAGGCACACTGCACTTTATAACTTTGTCAGGAACCAGAGCCACTTGCTTGGACGAGGGGTGTAGTCTGCTTACAAGGATCCGGTCATTGACAAGAGAGTGAAAGATGATTGCATCTATAATGTAGGAACATGTATGAATTCTTCTGTTGGTTCAGATAGTAGTGGATGGTGACTCTTTTACTATTCATTTATGAAATGCAGTACATCAGTGATGTTATGTGTGCAGTTGAATGGTACCACTGAAAAAAGCCTCAATCTTGCTGAGTATGTAATCAATGCCTCTATTACTTACTATAAGTTAAGTTTGTTTAGTACATCAGTGAATGAGGACAATAATGTATTCAAGGTTGAGTAGGCATTATGGCTGTGAACTATTGAAAGAAAGGACTTACACTGTAGGCATTATAGCTGTGAACTATTGAAAGAAAGGACTTACTCTTGTCTGACAAATAGCATTCAAAAGATTGAGTGCACTCCAATCACATTTGCGGTGGTGTTTTCATCAACAGGTTTTAGACTTGCTGGGAATCCTCTATGTTCAAAAACACAGTCAAAATAAATTATAGAAAATTGGGAAACATGTAGCATGTGCAGATGCAAACTACAATCACTCATACTGTTCAGCTTAAATTGTACTGCACACTACTAATTCTTTGGTGTTTTCAAAAATTTCAAATGTTGGAACTCAGAAATACGATTCATAAAATTTATCTACCCATCATTAGCATCATTGCACAATATTTTGTTATCACCAATTAGAGCACTCTCTTACTGAGACCTGAAGCATTGTAACCAGCTGTTTTCTGGTAGAAGTTTTGAAGTCGTAAATGAGGTAGGTTTTCGAAATGATTTGAATTTAATTTTGTAAGCCACATAAATGATTAAAACTGAAGACAACAAACTGTTAGTACAAAACTTAATCTTTTTTAACTATCCCAACTGCAGGTGCAAATTTGTTCCAACAGAAAGCTTTTGAGAGAGAACACATCTTTTTGGATATTTCTTGCTAACAGACATTGTGCAATATTTGTGCAAAGTGCATTTTTCCTTTATATTCTGTGATTCTGTAATTCCTCTGTAATGCACAAAGTGAAAAGAACAATCCTTGTGTCCTTATTTAGGGCCATATTTTGAACCTCCTCTACATAAATAATGATACATAGATACTTGGCCCACATCACTTGCCCCCCCACAATTGGAGAATCAGCATGCTTGTGGAAAAGTAAAATCTCAGTAAGTAAAAAATCCTGTTGGAGCCAAGCTGAAAAAAACCTGTGTTCGAGGAACAAATGTGGCTTGTCGAAAACAGAAAAGCTCATTGAGAAAAAGAGTCTCTTATAAGCCAAGCTTGCAGAAAAAAATTGTTGAAGGAGAAAAGTTGCAAGCTGCCTGTGACATTTGTGACATGTTGCTGTATGTTTAGTCTAAAGCTTAAGTTCTTGTGGAATTGGAGACTTTGGGCCAATTTATTTTGTGTCGTGTGACCTGTGCTATTGTTCTGTTTGTGCTCTCATAAGCCATAGGGTTGATGACTTACTTCCAACCCTGATTTGAAGGTAAGGAAAAGTGGATATAATTACAAAAGTAACTTTTTAGCTTACAATAATGCTTCATGTATGTTTGGATTTTTGTCTGTTGTCTTTTCATTTTTGAAGCAAGGCCAATCACATTTGCCTTGAGTAGGGAAAAATAGTGTCAACTTTTTTGCCTCAAAATATGGAAATTTTGGCTGGATGGTAGTAAAAGATGTTGACAGTCTTTTATGTGTGTAAAAGTGGTCAAGATTTTGAAAAAGATGAGATTACAAAATTTCAACTTTTTGCAAAATCTCATCCATTTTCATCACAAACAGATGAGATTTTGCAAAAGGTGAAATCATGTAATCTCATCCTCCAGACAAAATATCATCATATCTGCATAGGAATCAATACAAATACTACAGGGATTATGCATTTTCATTCTTTCACAAAATTCAAGCCATTTGGACAGAATTTTGCACAAGGGGTAAGAATACTATGTTATCTGTTGAAGGAAAGGGAGTGTGTGGGCATTGAGAGGGAGAAATAAGGTAATTTTTTATGCCTTAAAAGTGGAAGTTTTGACAGTTTGTGGTGAAGACATTTCCAGTGATTGATGTGCATAAAAACGTAGTAGGTTTTGAAAAAGGATGAGATTATGACATTTTGTCCTTTTTCAAAATCTCGTCTGTTTTCATTGAAAACAGAAAAGATTTTGTAAAAAGATGAAATTGTGTAATCTCACCCTCAAGATGAAATATCATCCATTCATCATACGGATCAAAAATTCTACGGGTATTACACATTTTCATTCTGTTTCTGAATTCCAGCCATTTGAACAGAATTTTGCGTAATGGATTAAATAAAATTTCATATGTGTGTGCATAAAAATTCTACGGGTATTACATATTTTCATCCTGTTTCTGAATTCCAGCCATTTGAACAGAATTTTGCATAATGGATTAAATAAAATTTCATGCCTGTGTGCATTTTCCATTTTTTTGATCGAATAGACATGAAGGAAAATAAATTGACACATTAAAATTGAGGATCAAAGATGCATCATCATGATGTGTCATGGTTGTTTGTCTGTTGATTAACCGTGACTCAAGCAATGATGGTAAAAGAAAGTGGAAAGAATTACAAAATCTAAGCTTTCTAGCATACCAATATAGTAAAATATAAATGTATGGATTTTTTCAAATTTCTTTTTTTTGAAGCAAGGCCAATCACATGTCCATTGATAGGGAGACTTAGTGTAATTTTGTGCACCTCAAAATGGAAGTTTTGACAACAGGATGGTGAGGTGAAAGATATTGCCTGTCATGTATGTGTATAAAATTGACTAAATTTTGAAAAAGGATAAGATTACAAAATTTCATCCCTTAACAAAATCTCATCCTTTTTCATCAAAAACAGACAAGATTTTGCAAAAAGAGGAGATTGTGTAATCTCCTGCTCCAGATGAAATAGTATCCTCAAGACGTAGTGATCAATACAAATTCTACAAGGATTACTCATTTTTATCCTTTTTCAAAAATCTAGCCATTCAGATAGAATTTTATGTAATGGATTAAATAAATATTTCATCCGTTTGTATACTTTCCAGCCTTTTGGATCAAATAGACACACATTGACAATATATTGTCATGCTTAAATTGAGAATCAAAGACGCATCATGATGATGTGTTTCATTATGGTTGCACCGTTGATCGATTGAGAGTCAACCAATTTACCATACAATATAAATGGTATTGACCAATGATCACACATTCAGCTATGCCCCATTACAAACCAAGAAGAAATTATGTTTATTTTTTCAGTAGGCTTTTATTATTTTTACTAAACAAAGACCAGATACTTAATTCAAGCATTCAATCCTCATTTCCTTTATCTTCAACTTACACTAGTGATTGCCAATCACTCATTCAATCATGTCCTATGACCAACAAAGAAGAAATAAGTTTATTTTTGAAGTAGTCTTTTATTTTTACTAAGAAGAAACCTTATTTCTCTTACCTTCGTTCGTGCATTTTCCAGCCTTTTGGATGGAATAGGTTATGGAGCAGAAATTACACTTTCACAATTAAATTGAAAATCATTGACCATGATGACTATGTGTTCTATGGCTGTTAGTCTGTTGATCAATTACAATTGAACCAACTAACAATTAGTGGCAGATGATCACACATTCCACTATGACCCATGACCAATGAGGAAGAAATAATGTTTCTTTTTAATTTTACTAAAAGTATGAGATTTAAGACTTTCATCCTCATTTCCTTTACCTTTTCTCCCATTGTATGAATCTTGTGATAGGCTTAGCATCACATCAATAATTAAATGTTGGTGCTGGATAAAGTACCTGTGTTAACCATATCAATGCGTCAACCAACCATGTGACCTGGAATGCACTGTGCAACTACAAAATGCACAAGTAGGTACCTCCCCAATTATGTCATTATTCCCCTTCAAAAGTCCTCTTTGGTTCCACAAGCTGCAAGAAATGCACCAAGAGTGTCAAGCAACACATCAAGATGCCCCATCCATATGGGTTTGTTCTGCAGTTGTTTGGACCAACATATGGCTTCTGTGTGAAGTGTGATGGCATCATGGAAATAAAGAGACAGACAGTTTCAACGGTAAAAACCATCCACAATCTCTACATTTCACGCTTTGTTCAAGTATATGCTAGAAGTGCTCAAAATGCCAGCATGCCATCACAACGTACAATAATGATTATGTTGAAAGGCTACCTCTTGCTCTGTAAAATCAGATTGATGCAATTATTGTTGGTCATTCCAATGACATAGGTGTGGCTCTTGTCCATAATGCTAATGGAAACAACAGCTTCATCTATTGGCAGCATGCCGTGCAAATCTTGTTACACTGTATTTTGAGTGGAAACAAACATATTTTGACAGGTGCAATGGAGTAGAAGCCATGGGGACCAAGATTGCTGTGCAAGACATTCTTCTTTTACCAGATGAATATCTAGTCAAAGGACCTCAGTTGATCTGTGCATTCCTAAGGGACTACATTTAACACAAGGTATACTTACTATGAGAGATTACCTCTTTGAAGTCAGAAATAGCAATGACAGTTGATCATCACCAACAAGCATGCAAGATGATACAGAGAACAGACAGCAAACTTAACAACCATTCTTTTGTTGTTGGTGGTGATGGTGGCATCATACTGTCTTATGTGATTGTTCCCTTGTAATATTTCAAGTGTGTACACTTTTGTACCTTGTACCCCCAAAATGTACCCCATACACATCGTTACATAATACAAGTGATGTGGCAGCTGGTGAAAAAAGGCATGTACGTAACTCATGCACTCGGTACATGCAGCGCTTGTACATAACTTGGTATGTAACTCATGCACTTGCACAAATGAAGTGCTTTGTACATATCTTGTGTACTCTCATGCATGTAGCTGATGTGAGCACAGTATCTACATACACTTTATGTAGACATAGCCCAGAATATGACACTTAATCAGGACACAATTACTGTCTTCTTCTTTTTGTATAATACAGAAGAAGTACATGAGAAACGGTGATAAGCTTTCTCAGATAATAATATACAGAACATACATGTACAATCAGTATGTCCATCAGAAAGAAATATTAAAAAGAGATGTTTTTTCTTAGGAACTTTGTCTTGGAATAAAAATCCACTGACAGTTGTAGCAATTGAAGAAAGGACTAAGTCTTGCAACTAATTCAACCTGCAGCGAACATCCAATAAAATTGATTATCATGTAAATTACATGATAAAAGCATGAGGACTGGCAGTTGGCAGTCCTCAGTTTAAATCATTTGAAATAGTTCATAATTTTAAATACCAATCATCCGCATATTGCTTTCTTTTTACTACTTAAATTTTCCTACTGACAAATGGCTTAGGTCAGTAACACTGTTACGTAACTTGTGCACTCGCATGCATTTAATTATGGGGTACAATTTTGGGGTACGGAGTACAAAAGGGTACTATATAATATATAGCCTGTTCCCTCAACTGATGAAGTTAAATTCCACAGTCTGAATGTACACGGTATGTGCTATGTTGATTGTCATTGTTGCTTGGTTGTTGTACTATGACAAGCTGTATGGTATGGAGAGGAAGCTGGATCCTTTCCATTGTATCATGTATTTTGGTCACCAAGTCAACCTGGATTATCGAATTAAGGTCAACATCCTACAGAAGATCTCCAATTCTCTATTCATCCCATCTCCCAATGGTGTCATGGCATTAGAAAGAACAAAAGCTTCACTCAGTACTTCACTAAATGCCCTACAGACAAAGTACTATTTGTCATTGCAATCTCAAATGCAGTACAGCAGTAAAGAATATACTTCTTGTGGTAAATTCTGTTGCATCTCAAGACAAAATTGCAATGATAATTGGCTCTCTTCTTCAGATGGGAAAGCTGCTCTAGATAGAACTCTAACAGCAGCAAACATGGCATTTTCAATAATCATGTCAAGGGTTTGGAATCTAATCAATGGTTGTGTATGTGATAAAAATTCTTTCCATAAAATTGAAAGATGAGAACTACCATGGTGAAGGCATCAAGCTACCTTTGTATCAATCTCTTCATGGCACGTGTGTGTTCTGAAATAATATTTGCTCTGCTTTGTTTGATGCCAAAACATTGTGGCTCACTTACTATAACCAACAAAGATTCTTAGTTTTAGGTGCAAGTGTTGTCCTAC
Source organism: Cyclotella cf. meneghiniana (assembly GCA_036940065.1). Taxonomy (NCBI): domain Eukaryota; phylum Bacillariophyta; class Thalassiosirophyceae; order Thalassiosirales; family Thalassiosiraceae; genus Cyclotella; species Cyclotella cf. meneghiniana. The sequence continues at coordinate 9,893 of JALLPD010000413.1, forward strand.
CATTTGATGTAACTGCTGCAGAGGCACCAAATACCATCCTTCTTGTGGACCAAGACTACAACTTACCACATCATGGAGTAGAATACTGTGTTCATGTATTGAAACTGTTTGAAGATAACACTAGAGAGGTATTTCGTGTGATTGACTTGGAGTGCTTTAACACTGTTGTTGATGAATAGGACAATTCTGAAACTAGAGATCAGGATGAGAATGAGGATCCATTCAATGATTTGGCTTTTGATGCCAACTAGACCACTGTTGATGGACATAATTCTATGATTTATGAAGAGGGAATTGATATTGATGGTATTGGTGTGATGACTCGTCTTGCTCTTTCAATACATGCACCCTCACATTTGATGACCTTTCCAAGCTCGGAACAAAGTTAGACAGAGAAATGGAATCGTTGGTCCAAGAAAGTATCAAGAACTCATCATATGCTTCACTCTCTCACCTCACAAATATGATTCCAGTGAGCTCATTTGAGAATGCAGATGCATGAGCCAAATCTCTTGCAGAGTCAGTAGGGTTCTTCAAACCAATTACTTTGGCACATCGAGTGAACAGCTCAAAAAGCACCATGCAACAAATAAAGACATTACAAGGAATCATGCACTCACAAAGGCTGGATATTTTTTGTCTCCTGATTTTAATCCCACCATGGAAGCAAAATGGGAAGAATTATTGAGATTGCAGAAGCCTACAGAGCATGTATTTGAATGGTATGCACATGTGATGCCAACATATAGGAAAATACTATTGTCTGGGAAGACAGAGGGGCTTGAAAGTGATTTGGAGTTGATGCTGGCGGTAGACTTTGCTCGTGTTGGATAATAGGTGAAAAGAAAGAGGGGAATGCTATTAGAACCTGTGGAAACAGGTAGTTTTGATCATGAGTCATGAACTGGTCCCGCTCTTTAGATATGCACTTAGACAGTCCAGAGTTGGCTGTTTGTATTTATTTTGACACAGATTTAAAGGTTGCTCATGAGGTTGTTGCCAATCTATTCACTGATAATGCTATTTTTCATGCTGGCACTGTCATGAATTCAGTCTTCAGTAAGGAACTGGCTGAATCAAAGTTGTTCACAATTAACAGGAAGCTGCTACACTGGATGCATTCAATTCCAGATGTCATTCGAAAGTGTCTTTGGTTTGTGGCTGCCAACAGGGAAAGGTTGGCGCATGGTCCAGTAGGTAAGTGTGGTGACTTGTTGGTAATACACGTTGGTTTTTATGTAAAGTGCATGCACTGATGAACAACCACATGTAAATGTGTCACTCCAGTTTCACTGAAAACAGATGATGATCAAAATGCATGTGATCAGAAGTAGTTTGTCATTGTTCAGTCAAAAATTGATTTTGATTTCATATAAAATGAAGGCATTCCTATAAATATTCTTCAGATAAATATTGTAGCTGATGCCAAAAAGATGGATAAACAAAACAGAGCATTGCTCTGTATTAGTAATGGCAGCAAATTCTTTTTGGATCCTCCAGAGCATATTATGGATAATGTTAGGGTAAGTTTGATGCTCAAAATTAATCAGATAATGGCAGGAATTGTATAACCAGAGCATGTTCAACCAATGGTATTGTAACGAACCAGAAGAGGATATTGCTTGCATTCCAAGGCTAATAGAGCATGGTAGTTCATCTGTTTTTGTTCCAGCCATTCCTGTTTTGGATGATTATACTCTTGAGCCACATATAATTTCACCACAGTCAAAGAAATTAAAAACAACCAAAGCAAAGACTGAAGAAGACATTGAAATGGAGAATTGCATACAATGTTCAGCAGGTTCAATGACAACATATGGATTATCCATTGATGGACTCCATGACATACAGTATGCAGCAGCTTTGATGACAAAAAGCTAAATATCCATTGATGGACTCTGCCACATACAATGTGCAGCAGCTCTAATCACAAAAAATGGAATATCCATTGATGGACTCTGCCAAGGTGCAGTAGCAAAGGGTAATTATCTACATAGTTTGCAAAAACTAATGAAGCTCCTTGTTCAATGGCATACCACACAAGCATTTGGGAGAGTATGTTAATGGTAGCAAACCATTTTGTTTTTGGCCCTATTTCTGATGATGCCTCTTTGTATCACAATTAATTTGCACAACAAATGCAATATTCAGCAGAATATGCAAAACAGCACATGAAATAGGGATATTATTTGTATTGTGTCATTAATGAGGGTATGTTGGAAGATGCATAAAGTGGGGTTTGAAATAAACATTAATTCAGTGTAGCACTTGAATAAGATAGTGTTATGACAGTTACAGGTACAACAGAAGGGGTACTGGCCACAAATGTTCCAAAATGGAATATTAGCTCAGTTACAGGTATGGATGGCTCAGTTAGCTTGGACATATCCCAATAAAATATCCACAAGCTCAGTTAGCTCGGTACACAAGTCCAGTTAGCTCAGATAGCTCAGTTAGGATGTAAGCTACAGTCATAGGTTGGAGCTAATAGCAAACTCCTTGATGGGGAATCAAACTGTGCTAACTGGTGACAAGATTTGTATGGTTTTTGACAATAACAAGCATTGTTCAACATGAATCATGCAAGAATGTCATGTTGTCACTCTGTCCCATCAGAATTTTTGTGAATAGGACACACAGTTTGTGAATAATGATTTACTGCACACTTTTTGGAACACTGTTTTTTGTTTATGTGCAACCAAGCATGAATATCGGGCCTAAATAGTACTAGTAGATGGACAGTAGAAGATCCCATGGAAAGCAGATTTGAATGCCCACAATCCATCAAGCACCCTCTCTCTCCCCCATCAACACAAAGGGATTGACCCCATTTAAATCTTGCTTGCCCATTTTGTTAAACTCTGCCAGCAAAGATGGAAATCAATTAAATCAAGCTTACTTTCCAGAACCTGGCAAAATGACATCAGCCTGTCAAGCAAAATTTGGAGAGTTATCCATTGCCAATGCCACTGGGAGCCACTGGGGTACAATTTTGTTTGAGCGTGGGCCACTGTGTGAAATTGTGGAGCCAACATTCATTGACAAAGTTTGTGGAGGAGGTTGCAACATGACACTGCTACCAAAACTATATAGTGATCGTTAGAATAGAGGCAAACTATAGGTCTCCATATGTAGAGCATTTGTATGCTCATAACTTGACCTATAGTTAGACGTATTGAATTCCTACCTATACCTCATTTTGTAAGTTTGTCATCACAAACATTTAAACTCAACTTTAACTCATACCTTTGATATGCAGTCTTTACTATAAGCCAACTATAGCTCCATATAGGGCCCCTAACTATATATGACCATTTATACCTCTACTATAGGTTCAGATGCATCGTGAAAATATCACTCTAACTGATGGTAGGCATATAAAATTATGGACTACTCTGATACAAAAAATGTATTTTATGCACCTTAATGAATACAAAAACAAAATCTAGCATCATTTGATCCTGCAAAATTCAAAATATTTACCTTTATCTTGAACAAAATTTAGAAATTCGAAATCCAGTATTAACCAGACCTCAAAATTGGAAAAATCAACTGGAAGAAATATTGTCAAATAGAGAAACTGGAAATTGCTGGAATTTTTCAAATGTCATCAACCTCCAAGAAAACAAACCTGTACCAGTTGCACAAGTGGACCCAATGACTACCTGCAAAATATGCCTTATCCATTCTTACATACCCAAGCCCATTCCAACCCCTTTTGACCATTGCCCACCCCTCATCCTAATCGGTTCTATGACAAGCAGACAAGATGTCAGAACTGACTCTCACAAGAAGCATGCAACCTGTTTATGTGTTGCTTCATTAAGCTGCAATGTGACACTTGGTTTTTAGATATAAGAAAATTTTGGTGAGAAATAAGTATTTCAAGCTGTTAGAATGAACAACTTTGCAACACACCAAAATATTCATCCAAACACCAGAATTACAGGGTCATGCCCATTGCCAATAAATGATTTATGTCAAAAGTCAAAAACTTTTAAGGAAATTAATAATGCAAAGAATTAGCATTCATAACTTACACTGCTTTTTTAAACCAACACATCATTCAGTAGCATTCCCCTCACCATTATGGGACAGCTGAAACATATACAAAAAATTGCACTTACCCAACACAACATTTTCCATTGCAGCATAAGTGTCTCTGGCTATCTCTCCCTCAGTTCAAAATAATGAATGCTATGCTAAAAAAAGTCAGTGAATTAAAATAATACTGAATGGTTACAAAACAAATGAAAATTTTTTTACTTCATAGCACAACCAAAACACCTCTGCCAACATAATGCGCTGCATGAATGATTTGCATTGCACTGATGTGGGAGGCACCATTGGCAGAGGTGCTGTCATTGGAGCAGCCATTGTTGGAGTGGCCTTTGTTGAGGGCGTCATTGTCAAAGGTGTGGTTGTTGAAGGCACAATTGTTGAAGGTGCCATCGCACCATCATCAGAGATGCTGATGTTGCACCATTCTTGGAGGTTTTGTTGCAATTGGTGTGCCATCACGGGAATTTTTGAAAATGATCTGATGGGTGATGGTTGAATGCACTCCCAAGGGAGTCCTATCCAGGCATGAATTGCTGTCACACCTGTCAATAACCCCCCCATGATAGAGACTACAGCTACAGCATCTTCCAAGCTGTTGTGTACCAGACTATGGCGGGGCTACTTCTTTGGTGTGGTAGGTGGTGAAAAAATAAGGATGGTATGGGATGGCTGTAATTGTTTACTTCACTTTCTAAAATACACCATCTGTCCGGTCAATCCCATGATGTCAGGAAATTCTAGCCCAGCGGGTACTAGGTGTAAAATTCGTAATTGTTTCTTCACCAAAACAAACAATCATAATTAGCCATCTTTCTGAGACAATAGACACAGTATGATTTTGTCCCAAGCTACTGCTGTTGAGGTTTTATATCTTGATCAACAAACCTGTACCAGATGAAGAAGTGCAAAGTTGAATGCAATTCTCAGTGCTCTATGTGGTGAATACAGATTTGAATCCACCTATTAAATCAGATCCAGCTTATCAAAATTTCCTCCATGCAATGCATGAGGTACATTCCACCGTTGCAAGGAAATGTGGTGTAGACAAGTTTACAAGAGATGAACTCATTTACCATGTGACTTATTGTAGACTAAGCCCTCATGCACAAGCTTGAAATTCAGCTCATATTAAGTATGCACCCACAAAACAGAGTGTTTTTTGACATGCAACCAAGAATGCTTTTGGATTTTCAATGGCTGGGCAAGTTCAGCTGATTGAAAATGTATATGTTATGATCTTTTTCACTTTAAACAAGAAAAAGAAAAAGGGATTATCTCTTACCAACTACAGAAGAGCATGTTTAATATGAGATGGAATGTATCTCTACTGGCAACCTTGTCTACAAGATTCAATCAAACTTCTATTTTGTCACCAATATCAATTTGAGGAACATGTTTTATTTGGTGTCGCATGCTGTTGCACTATACAATGGTATATTTCATAGTGGAACAGGAACTGTTGCTTATGGACAGCTCCCACAGCAGTTACAATAGAAGGGATGGTTCTTCATTTAACAAATATTGTTATTTTGCTGTGTTGAATTGAGACTTACAAACAAGATGTAAATGGAACTGGCCTGTTGCAAATTTGGCAAAATGGGGCTTTTATTCCACATGCCAGATGGAATTGACATAGGATGGATGAATATTTTATCTTGAATTTCACCAATTTCTGCAAGAGAATCAAGAGAAATCATAGTGAAGTCGCATTTACATTTACAACCTTGAATCAGTTGATTGTAACACAATTCAGGTTGTTGTTATCCTTCTTTGGAAGGCAACAGCAAAGGATGATTAGTTCAAACCAATGCAAGAGTCTCATTCATATCAAAGTACACTGAACAATCTATGGTAACTTTTTTATGAGTACAAGAAAAACTTGCATGACAGGTCAAGAAAGAAATAGCAAAATTTGTGTGGGTTGAAGTAAAAATCAACAAAGAAAAGCCAAAGTTGTGTGGGTTCAAGTGAGCACACAAAACTGAACACAAACATACTCTAAGAGAGACTTTGTCTCATGCTGACATCAAACATAGAATCAAACAAAATGGTATTTCTGCATCTATTTTACATACTGATATTTCTGACTGTCAGTAGCTTTGGGAAAAAACAACCACTCTGATGTAGCTGTTGACACCATATCTTGCCAGTGAAGTGAAGCTTTCAGGAAATCATATCCCTTGAATGCCTGACTCTCGATGGCTGAGTGATCATGGCCAGAGTTGAAGTCTCAAAAGAGCAATGTTTCAAACCTAGCCAGAAAGCCAAAGCCACACAGACACATAATTGTACAAAATTGTCAAGCAAAGTAGCATTTTTGTATCCCTCCCTATCAATCTCAACACCCAACAAAGATACCACTATCTTTGCTTCAGTTCATGACCATCTGTCTGAGCTGTATGAGCTTTTTGGAAAACAACCCCCTGTGAATCTAACTCTTGATGACCGATTTGGGGCAAAGTTAACATCCCGTAGGATGCTGCATCCAACCCAGCAACAAAGCCAAAGTTGAGCCCAGTTCAAGTAACTCCACAAAACTCACACTCACATGCACCAATGTTTATTTTGTAACTTCTCCTCACAATCTCGCAGAATTCAACAAAGATATCACTATATCATTCTCTGTTCATGACCATCTTTCTGAATTGTAGCAGCTTTGTGACTACCTCTTTGCCTCATGATCAGTGTAGAGTGTATCTTGTCCTAACATCTACCGTCAACCATACTCTAACAAACGAAACAAAATAACTGCCTTGCTCAATTACAGCTTCAAGAACTGGTAAGTACTCATCATCTTGTTTGTGAATTGCAGCTTTGGGGAGGAAAATTCCCACTCTCCTCTTACTCTACTGAGTGATCAGGAGTAGAGTTCATGTCCCCTGTGAAGCACAGCATCCAACCAAGCCACAAAGTCATAGTAATAAAGGGTTCATCTAATCCTCAAAATCTAACACAAGCACTGCACTGATTGCAAAGTTCCCCTCCTCTCTCTACCTATTGCAAATTGCTTGATCATTTGGCGAGTCAGCAAGTGTTCACCATCTTGCTGGTGCAGTGCTGAATGGAGGATGACAACACCCCCTCTTGTCTTACTCTCGATGACTGAGTGATCAGGACCATAGTTTACATCCCTTAGGAAGTGCTGCATCCAACCAAGCCACAAGCCAAAGGAGTGCAGGGTTCACATAATCCCACAAACACTAACACTAACACTAACACTAACACTAACACTAACACTGTAAAGATTGCAAAGTTTGGCCTTATCTCTTCCCCTTTCACAAATTGCTCTAAAATCAGTAAGTGCTCATCATCTTGCTGGTGTGGAGCAGCTTTGAGGATGACAATCCCCCCTCTTGTTTTACTCTTGATGACTGAGTGATCAGGGCTAGAGTTCACATTCCATAGGAAGCACTGTGCCCAACCAAGCCACAAAGCCAAGTAGGACAGAGTTCATGTAATCCCACAAAAGCAAAGACACACACTGTGCTGATTGCAAAGTTTGGCCTCATCTCTTCCCCTTTCAGACATTGCTCAAAAATCAGTACATGCTTGTCATCTTGTGGGTGCGGTTCAGCACAGATGATGATAACCCCCCTCTAATCCTACTCTTGATGACGGATTGATCAAGGCCAGGAAATACTACATCCAACCAAGCCACAAAACCAAAGTTCTTCAGGCTTCATGAAATCCTAAAAAGACCAACACAAACATGTGCTGATTACAAAGCTCTTCCTCCTCTCCTCCCCTTTTACAAATTGCTCTATGAATTAGTAAGTGCACATCTTATCACTAGTGAGTTGCAGCTTGAGGATGACAATCCCCTCTCTCATCTTACTCTCGATGACTGAGTGATCAGGGCCAGACTTCATATCCTGTAGGAAGCGATGCATCCAATCAAGCCACAAAGCCAAAGTAGGGCGGGAATGTAATCCCATAAATGCTAAGACAAAAACTGTGCTGATTACAAAGTTCGGCCTCCTCTCTACCCCTTTCACAAATTTCTCTAAAAATCAGTAAGTGCTCATCATTTTTGCTGGTGCGGTGCAGATTTGAGGATGAAAATCCCCCCTCTCATCTTACTCTTGATGACTGATTGATCAGGGTCAGAGTTCACACCTTGCAGGAAACACTGCATCCAACCAAGCCACAAAGCCAAAGTAGCAAGGAGCTCAAGTAATTCCACATAGACCAACACAAACATGTGCTGATTGCAAGGCTTTTCCTCCTCTCCTCCACTTTCACAAATTGCTCTAAGAATTGGTGAGTATTCATCATCTTACTAGTGTGGTGCAGCTGAGGATGACAATCTGCCATCTTGTCTTACTGTCAATAACTGAGTGATCAGGGCCAGAGTTCACATCCCATAGGAAGTGCCGCATCTGACCAAGCCTCAATGCCAAAGTAGTGCAGGGTTCAAGTAATTGTACAGAAGCTAAGACACACACTGCACTGCTTGCAAAGGTTGGCCTCCTCTCTTCCCTTTTCACAAATTGCTCTAAAAATCAGTAAGTGCACATCATCTTGCTGGTGCAGAGCAGCTTTGAGGATGACATTCCCCCCTCTCATCCTACTCTTGATGACTGATTGATCAGGGCCAGAGTTCATGTCCTGTAGGAAATATTGCATCCAACTGAACCACAATGCCAAAGTAGTGCAGGCTACATGCAATTCTACAAAGACCAATACAATCATGTGCTGATTACAAAGCTCTTCCTCCTCTTTTCCCTGTTCACAAATTGCTCTAAGAATTGGTAAGTACTCATCATCTCACTAGTGTGTTGCAGCTTTGAGGATGACAATCCCCCCTTTCATCTTACTCTTGATGACTGAGTGATCAGGACCAGAGTTCACATCCTTTAGGACTACATCCAACTGAAGCACAATGCCAAAATAGTACAGGATTCATGTAATTCTACAAAGACCAACACAATCATGTGCTGATTACAAAGCGCTTCCTCCTCTCTTCCCCGTTCACAAATTGTGCTAAGAATTGGTAAGTGCCTATCATCTCACTAGTGTGTTGCAGCTTTGGGGATGACAATCTCCCCACTCATCTTACTCTCAATGACTGAGTGATCAGGGCCAGAGTTCACATCTTGTAGAAAGCACTGCCTCCAACCAAGCCACAAAGCCAAAGTAAGACAGGGTTCATGTAGTCCCACAAAGACAAACACAAACACTGTGATAATTGCAAATTTTTGGGATCCTCTCTTCCCCTTTCACAAATTTCTCTAACAATCAGTAAGTGCTCATCATCTTGCTGGTGAGGTACAGCTTTGAGGATGACATCCCCCCTCTCATCTTACTCTTGATGACTGATTGATCAGGACCAAAGTTCTGACATAGGCCAAGAATCTGTTTACACTTGTAAGCTCTAGGAGCTTCCAACTGCAACTTCCAAAAGGTCCTCTTCACTTTGCAACAGCAAAGGAAGTACTCAAATCACAAGATATTT
>JALLPD010000414.1:0-16384 GCA_036940065.1 Cyclotella cf. meneghiniana
AGTTATTATCTAGTAGTGCTGCTGGTTTGGTTTTCATCATCAAGAACCTACACCACATTCGGCTTAGGTCAAAGTGTCATAGGATGCACTGTCAATTCTATTGATTTCTAACTGTTTTGAGCCAATCATGTCTTCATGACATACTCACTCCATTCTTTCTTTGATTGCACAATGTCTTTCTTGCAAACCTTGGCAAATTTTTTTAGAACCACTGCTGGGTATAATTCAGCACTTGTTTCTTCTTTCTTGTTCATGTTGTGGTCTATCCCCCATATCTTAGAACAAACTCTTTGTTTTGTAATTGGACTATTCATCACATTCCCTCCTCCTCCTCCTCCTCCTCCTCCTCCTCCTCCTCCTCATCCTCCATGCAAAAGTCTCCATTGTTGATTCTTGCATGCAAAGTAATAAGCTTTGTATTATTTTGCCGCCTCTTGCATTGCACTTGTTTTGGTTGATATTGTGGGATGGGGTCTTGTATTCGACACGTCTCCCTTCCATGATCCTTTCAGCAGCTCTCTTCTTGTTTGCATGAATTGTTTTCAATTTCATCAGCAAGAGCATCCCAAACAAACGAAAATTTGTTTGACACATTCCTTCCAATTGTTGGGTGCACACAAATCTTTGGCGTCCTTGAATACTGCACTGTCAGTATACTGCCTTGGAACACTATTGTTTTTGTGAGATGCTTCACCATCAGTTGGGACTGATGAATCCATTCATGAATATTCTGATTGCAATCCTCTCCACATCATTTTTATTTGCTTTGACTCCCTCTACAATTCCTCCTGACCACATGTTTCATGGGGAAGGCTCATGTTTGATATTTCTCATAATGTTGAAACACATGATGCGCCACTTCTCCATTTCGCATCGTTAAAGTTTGTGATGACAGTCACGGAGGATACATAGTTTATATCGATGCAGTACGGGAGAGGAGGCAGAGAGATGGTGGTGTCAATGGGAGAAGATGGCAGGGTGCTTTTTCATGGTTTTTCATGGTTTTCATTGCGTATCATTATTGTCGTTGTTGTTGCCATTATCATTGTTTGGAGAGTAAGAAGAGTCGCTCATGTCGCTTTTCCACTTGTATTCCTTGTTTGCCATTCTGGCATCTGGATGAGGCGTTTTCAATGTGGTCATCCTGCAGTTGTGCCAGAGCTACAAAAAACTGTGAGCCGAGTGATGGCTCTAGATCTAAAATGACAATTCTTATATCTACAATGACATGCAGGATTGATTGTCCGACTGACGTCATTGCCATCATCCGCCATGTAAAAAAATCAGTGTCAATGTCTGGGCACCTCGACCTCCTCCATCACTGTTGACACCATCACAAAACACACCATGCCCATCACCACACTGATCCTCTTCTTCACCGCACTCCTCGCCAAAACCAGCTACGCCTTCGCCGACATACCAAGCGGCAACACCCCCACCCTCCTTCCCGACTCCAAAACACACCGTCGTGCCGTCCTCCGCGCGCCCCTCCGACCGCCGCCCTCCGTCGCCCATCTCACGACGCTCCGCGCCGGATCCTCCGCGCTCCCCCCTCCGCCGCCGCCGCCCGCCACGCGCCGACTCGTCCGATTCTACTTCCCCTGCTTGGCGCTGTGGATCTCCGGTCCTCTCCTCTCGTTGGTGGATACCTCGTTCGTCGGTCTGTGCGCCGCCGAAGGAGGAGAGAGCGCCACGCAATTGGCCGCTTTGGGGCCGGCCACCACTTTTATCGATGGGAGTTTGTATCTCTTTGCCTTTTTGAATGTGGCCACCACTAATTTGTATGCCAGTGCCTTGGCGGAGAGTAGGAACGGACGCGGCGGCGGCGGTCATGGCGATGGTGGGGTCGGCGATGGAGACAGGCCGGGAGAGGGCGTGGTGAGAACCGCCGCGAGGACTTCGTTGTATTGCGGTATCGGCTTGATGGCTTTGCTTTTGGCGGTGGCCAGACCTTTGATTGCGCTTTACATCGGTGAGACTTTTCGATGTTGTCGTCGTCGATCCAGTGATTCTGTTACAAATCCCAACGGGAAGAATTCCGATGCAAACCCGTAAACATTTCGCTCTGAAACACACTCGCAACTCCAAACATACACGCACACTCATCGCAGGACCCGAAGCCGCCTCCACACCCGACCTCCTCGACCAAGCCCACGCCTACGTCCAAATCCGCGCCCTCTCCATGCCCACGTCCCTCCTGGGAGGAGTCCTCCAAGCCGCCCTCCTCGGAGCCCAAGACTCCGTCACGCCCCTCGTCTCCATTCTCTACAGCACGATCATCAACGTGGCGGGAGATTACCTCTTGGTCAACCGATATCGCATGGGATTGCGCGGCGCCGCCATCGCGACGTTGGCGGCGCAATGGTGCGGGACGTTGGCCATGGTCGGTCCGGCCAGGAGGAAGCTGCTGTCGACGGGGAATTCGTTGGGGTTGCTTCCCCGGGGGTTGGCGAGGGGTCGTCGGCCCGAAGGGGATATCGGGGCGCGGACCTTTCTCAAGTTTGCGGCTCCGGTCTTGACGTTGATTTTGGGAAAGATTTCGGCGTTTGGGTTCATGACCAATGCGGCGGCGGGGCTGCCGGGGCAGGTGAGTGTTTCGGAGTGAAGAGTCCGCAGAGATTCGCTTTGCGTCGTATGAGTGCGATTTGTCACAACGCGTTTGCATCATTCTCCGCAGCCCGCCACGTTGGCTGCGCATCAAATAGCCTTGAGTCTCTTCTTCTTCGCATCGCCCTTCTTGGAAGTCATTTCTCAATTGGCGCAGAGCTTCTTACCCGCCTACGACGTCCTGCCCAAAGACAAACGCGGAAAACCCCTGGGCGACCCCGCCGAATGGAGAAATTCCAGCAATGCCCTCGTGGCGCGATTGGAACGCTACGGACTCTTCCTCGGCGCGCTCCTCGCATCCGTCGTCGCATCCGTCGTCGCGTACGCACCGGGAATCGTCACCAAAGATCCCGGAGTGCAAGCGGCCGTGAGACCGCTGGCGGGGACGCTCGCGGCGGGGGCGTTCCTCACCGCGCCCGTGGCCGTGTCGGAGGGGACGCTCATCGCGCGAAAGGAATTGTCGTATTTGGCCTCGGTGTATTTTGTGAGCACGGCGTTGTTGCCGCCGATTTTGAGGAGGATACGGAGCGGAGGAGGAGCGGTGCGGCAGGTTTGGATTTGCTTTGCATTGTTTCAGTTGTTTCGATCGGGGTGTTTTTTGGGGAGGATCTGGGTGACGAGGAACAACGAGAAGGAGGAGGAGGTGGGAAGATGATGAAGTGGTTGAGAGTGAAGGAACGTTCTGGGATGTGGGTGACATACAATTCAGCTTATTAAATTTGAGTTCTTTGAAACTCTGATTGTGTTGATGAAAAGATGACAATAATCTTTCACCCCATAACAAAGTGTAAGACTAACTCGTACTTGATTTGCCAATCTGTCATTTTTTCATTGAATTCAATAATAGATGATCAAGACCACAAGTTACTCTTGTTCATTGACATACTTAAGCGGTATAAGAAGATGTTCTGCAAGTGTCGACAATGAGGGCCCCGAGGTAAATGCAAAAAGCAGTGTCAAATAATGGGAAAAGATAAATATTTTTTCATCGAATGCTAGGAAAGAATGGTGACACAGTGATGATGCATCCAAAGAGTTACGATCACAACGCGGCATTTCTAGGATAAATCCAATCCAGGACTGATTTTTCTAGGGAGGCAATAACCATTGATAACGAGTGATTCATCAAGGCAACCGAATTTTCCCATCGCCAACTCCTTAGCAGTGGAATGCAAGAATCCGAACAAACAATAAAATGTCATCCGCGAGCATTATCATTATCCACAGACTATGGCTGCAACGAACCATACCCCCCAAACGTCAACGACGAAGAAGTCTCACCCCTCGCTTGATTCCTAACCGCCGCACACACCCAAAACACCCCCATAATCACACAATACCACCAAAATACATTCAACCACAACAGACTCTTCGATCTCGCCACCTCCTTGGAAATAGAATTCCAAAATACGATCGGCAATGCAAAATTGACCGCCACGGCCGCGCACGACGCCGTCAATCCGATTTTTACTCCGGAAGTGAACCCCACCTGCCTTTCCCTCAGACAGGCGAGTACGACGATTCCGAAGGTGACGATTCCCAAATCGAGACGATGCGTTCGCGCCGTGTTGAATGCGGCCCAGAGCCAGCCGAAGGTCGCGATGGGGAGGAGGTGGTTTCCCGTGGAACCTCGGGTGTACAGGCCGTACCAGGAGGCGGCGGCGTAGAGCGGCATGAGGTAGGTCAGGAGGGGTTCTGGCATGGTTTTGGTGTGTTTGTGGAGGTGGTGGAGGTTATTGTTTCTTTTCGGTGTTGTGTCGGCGTTCGATGATTGGTGTGATTGGGGAGAGCCCAAAATGAACTGAATTGATTTTATGGAATTGTGACTGACGACACTGGAGGAGACGCATCAAAAGATTTTTATCACGGAAGATTCCATGTCACCTCTCAAGTATAAATGTTCAAAGATCTACCAGTATACGCTATTTCGTACCATGGATCCTTTCTAATGTGTCAGTAAAAGGTAAGATCCGATTGTCTTGTAATTCAATACAGGCATTTTGACATCATGGTGAGGCGTGCCCATGACTTTGATCCAGTCATCAACCGCAGCCATCAACCATGCCACGCGGTAACAAACTCGTCTCAACCCTACGAACATCATTCAAAAGAGCATCCTCATCCTACGCGGCCTCTTACTCCATCGAAAATTGTCCCATTCGATCCTTCGCCAAAAATCATCCCGAAGCCGCACGACTCATCCTCGAGACTCCTCCTTTCCCCCACCGCGATTCTTCGTCGTCCTCGTCCCGCTCTCCGCCGTTTCCTCGCGACGAGACACTGGAAGACTACTTGAAATGGAGACGATGGGACGTCAACATCCACAAGATTCTGAGGGAGCACCGACTCGAAGAACCCGCCCTCGAATCGGCGGCGGGACTGCTCAGCCATCCACTCTCCTTTCCCCTCACTCTGGGGCGACACGCGCACCGCTTCGCGACCTCTCCGTCGAAGCGCGAAAGGAGATCGCGTCGAATTTGTTGCGTGGGCGCGCGTTCCGAATGTACGCTGCCGGACGATTATTGGAGAGAGTTTTTGATCGCGACGTTTGTCGACGAGTCACGTCGCGGTTGGGGGGAAGACGATGGGCGGAATCTTGCTTTGGCATCGGTTTTTGAATGGATCATTGATTTTGTCGGTCCCGATGTCCCGGCTCGAATGAAATCCAAATCTATTTTTCTGTTTGATCATCATGAACTTCACTCGTGTCCGCAACGAACCTTGACGATGAATTACCATACTGCGTTTCTTCATGATCTCATTCTCCGCCGTCGGAGAGAATTCCACAACGTGACCACAAAGACAGATATTCCACTCAATTTTGACAATCCACAAACAATCCAAGAATTCTGGGATGGTTTCGTATTATTCAATCCGGGATTAGGCCATCCCAATTTAGCCAAACAGTGGCGATCGACGTTCCAATTTTTGTGCGACACCGGAAAACCGATACTTCTCACGGCACACTCGACGATGGATGCCCGTCGTGACATGGCGGTGATTGAGAACATGCATCGAGCATTGTCGAGAATGGATGTTGGTTGTAATGGATATCGGGAGAACCCCTATGCGTCCAGAATGAAATTCATCGATCCGTCCGAGCCGGTGAGGGTGGTTTGGTGCATGTGGTTCGACCAAATCATTCGGTGCTGTTTTTGTAGCGCACAGATTGCAAGTATGCTCTAAGTTAAAAGATGTCTCTGGGTATCGTATGCAAAAATCTGTGTTTCCTAAGGTGCTTTCTAAGCGAATTTGTGAAATTGTTCATTTTCATGTTATGTCTCTATGACCCTTCACCGAAAATTGTCTTTGCACTGGCATTTGTGTTGATTTGTTTCAGGGGATGATAAGTTGAGGCGCATGAGGACGGACATGGCGAAGATGGTAACTATCTATTAAAAACAGTAATGGCCAGTAGCCCCGCCGTTCAACTTCAATTGCGCTGCGGTATTTTTAGAATTATGGTGAACTTAATGTCTTCGCAACTCATAATCAATCGTGTGCGATCCACGTGACGCAACATAGGAAGAAAAACCCCGCGCATAAACCCGAACTCTGATGCACACTCTACGAAAATGCACAGAAGCGTGTCAGCAGTTCTGACATCTGCTCGGTACCTACTTATCTACCTCACCGATGTACTTCCTCTGTTGCAGGGTATTTTTATCATTTCGCCAGGGTGGCAGTGAGAATGTTGATGTGTAAAGGCCAAGAAACTACTGAAGACAAGATAGCATTTTAACATATTATCATGTGACTACCCACATCATGGAAAGTGCTGATCGATTGGGCAGAAATGACTTTCATTCTGTCAAGAGGAATGAAAATGGTTGATCAGGGGCCGATTTGACTGACCAAGACAGACCAATCGATCAAAATTGATCGATCCCAAATCGCCTTGACAGAACGTGCCTGAGCAATTCTTAAAGATACCGGTATCAATTCTCAGGGAGGGTCGAGTTCCCCCCATGTCACAAGTAGAGCTTGTTAGAGAGAAGGTTTATTGACCAACCGCCAAAACCGATGTCTTGGTCACAAGGATATCACCCCTCCTTGTCAGATCCCGTCTTTTCGCAATGATCACACAACAGCATGGAGAGAGAAGAAGAGGCACACCGCAGTGAGGAGACAGGTGAGATTGACGACCAAGGCACAGGCAGTGATCAGGAAGCGGATGACAAGGGAGATGACGAGAGCGATGAAATCAAGATATTTGACGATGGAGAAGGGGACGCCATTGCCAAGAACAAAGCCTACTTTCCTGAATGGAATTTTGACCATGTTAGGCCTTGGGTGCCTCTCAGACGTGACGATTCCTACGACAATGACCAGATTCTTCAAATGGCTGGCCATGATATTGTTATGTTAGAAAAGGCGAATGGCTTTAGAACACATGGTTCTGTAGAATTAGGTGCGCTTGAAGCAGCGAAGCGCATCAAAAATGTAAACTCAAAGGTGACGGTCCTTTTCTATTTGAATGCAATGATTCATTATCCTCATTATGAGGCAGGTTCAACCTTCAAACAAGATGAATGGGCAATGAGAGACCCCAAAACAAATGAGTTTTATATATGGAATAATCGTTTCGTGTCCTACGACCATCGAAACCTTGAGTTTCGGGAATGGTGGATCGCCCGTGCCTTGGATATGCTTCAGCATGATGAAATTGATGGGATATTTATTGACGCCATCATCAAAACAGCAGCGATCAGCAATAGTATCAATGCACCTGATCATGAAGTGGCGTACATTGAAACGGCAAATGATTTGCGAGCTAGGCTCCCGGAAGGCAAACTATTGATTGGCAATGCGTTGCGGGCGAATGCACCCAAGGGGGCAGGCGGGGAAGGGAATATTAAACATCTTAAATATCTTGATGGCTCGTATCTTGAAAATTGGGATAGATCTGATGCAGGCATAGTAAAAACAATTCAACTGATGAGATCAGCTTTGACGGCAGGAAGACTCATTATGCTCACGTCATCTCCCTTTTCGGGCTACCCAATTGCAAAAAGTTACACAAGAAAACAAAACGAAATTTTGGCTACACTAAAGACAATGGCCGCCGAGGAAAAGTATCCATATATTGAGCAATTCATCGACTTTCCTTTAGGGGTGTTCCTCCTTGCAGTAGAGGAATTCGCATATTTTTCTTACCATGATAGCGTTGATGCCAGTCCACGGACAGGAAAAGCTGCCTTTGATTGTAATCGCTATGTTCAGATAACTCGTCAGTTAGGACAGCCATTGGGACCATATGTCAAGGAAGGCGAGTTTATTTTCACGAGGGAATTTGTGAATCTTAAGGTATGGGTTGATGTTCAGAACAAAGTAGGAAAGTTGACTGAGAAGGAGGTGAGAGATGAATTGTAAATGAGGTCTTTCCAGGAGAGTGGTGCTAACCTATGGGCTCTGTATCGTGTAAGTTCAATATGTTCGGCCTCGATCAAAAAATGTTTTGTGTGGTGAGAGCAATGTAGCGGGGCGGAAAATCATGTGTTAATGTTAAGTCGTTACAGTACAATACGCTTTGTGGGTGTCAAAAGTCAGCGATGATACTTCTTCTTCTGGCTTCAGCCCCTCTAATGCTGTTTCCAACTTGAGGAGGAACAAAGAGTTTGACACACATACTTTTGCCAATGCCATGATTTCCTCTCTCCGAATCGAAACAAACAAGTCATCATCCTTCCGTTGCTCAATGCCACTAAGAGCAGCTGGTGTGTCGCAAGGCAAAATCACATCCAACAGGCGATCAACTACTGACTTTCCCATGCGAAAACAATCCCTAGCAGAAGCTATCAAGTCACGCCCATTTACAGCAGAAAAATCAGATCCTGTCTTGTAATCATCAAATGACAGACTCGGCGGCTGGGGTAGATTACCGAATACCTCAAATCTCCTCTCAAATCGTTTTCTGTGGGTAGTGAATAATATCATCGACGCTGGGGGGTCTTTGAGCATCTTTGCCTGGCATAGAGCAGCTATCAGCCTCACCATTCCACGACACAAAGAACGGTGGAGAGTAAATGCTGTAAATTCAATTCGGTCTTCAAGAGATTCTTCAGACATCTTAGAAATGACATCCATCGCCGACGAGTGTGGGTTAGCTGCTGATGGATGAGCAGCTGCGAGTCCTTTTGGCTTCTTTCCTTTCTTCTTCTTTCCCCCGCCACCCTTCTTTTGGTTCGAATGTTGATGCAACACGGCATTCTTTTTTTCCTCTTCCTCGTGCTCCATTTTAACTTGTAACTCAAGAATCTTCCTCTCTATCCTTTCCTTTTCAATGGTGCTCTGTACATTGATTAAAGCTGTCAGCGTGAAGTCACGGTACCAATAAGCTTGAGATAGGTCGTACCAATGAGGATAGAGCCCAAGTTCGATACCCAAGCCTACGTATCTCTCCATCAGTCTTAATGTTTGTACAATAATATAATTGGTAGCATAAGCTGGCGTCGACGAAGGGTCAAGACAATGTGTTCCCCGAAATACTTCGTCTATAGAAGCAGCTTCTGTCTGAAGGGACCCAAATGCCGGCAACAAGATGTTTTCCGTCCACGTTCGCTCTCGATGCCTATCCAAGCAAAGTGCTTTGAGTGTGTCGTACAACGGTTTTGCAAGGCGAGCTAACCAAGAAACTGTGGACTCAATCATGCTTTCGGGTACTGCACACAGCTGCACCATGTGTTGTCCTTGCGAATACATCAAGAAAGAAGTAACGTCAGATCAAATAGATTGATATCGTAAAAAGAAGTGTATCAACAGACAGGTCCAGATCGACGACCCATGGAATCGGGGCCGAGCTGGGTTAAACATTGACTGTAATAATTTCCGAAGACCTTGACACCCATTGTGTACATTTGTCTGGAACCTTTTGTTCCGATATACAACTCAAGAAAAGTAAGCCCGGGCAACGCATATGATACTTCGATTGCAAATCATTCATGATCAAAACTTCAATAACCTCACCTATCAAATCCGTGAATTCGTACTGTCCTAGAAGTTTTTCATCAAAGTACAGGTTGATGAGCATGAGCGATCTAGACAGAATGTTCGTCCCGACACTGGATGATTCCCCTCCATTGGGCGGCGTTGGAACCACTCCAGAACCCCCACACCCTCGCAAGGAATTGTTTGTAAGCATTCGAGTGATTCGTCCAAGTGTATTCCCATTGAGCATGACATCACAGACAGCCCACTCAAGCTCCGATGCCAGGTTCGATATGGAGTCAATTACATGAAACATTTGTCGGAATCGAGCTTTACGTATGGGGGCATTGCCTAGCGAGCGACGATTCTTCAAAATGAATATAGAGATTGAAGGAGGGGAGTCGGAGTGAACACGTGGTTATGGAAAGTGCACGACCACGCGACAATAAAGGTATAGACTTACAACGAATGGATCGTAAGAAGCGCTCAAAAACATGCAACACGCCTGATTCTCAAGATGACCTGATAACCACTTGATGTTACATAATCGGCCATCAGATTCTACCAATCTATGTTTTGCATATTTTTCCACAAATAAATTGCTCCGCAACCGTTTCAATAGACGCACTGTCATTCGCGAATACTCCGTTGCATTGCGAGTGTTCTCGACTACATTTTTGTCATTCAAGTTGTACAAAAGCTGAATCGCAAGAAATAAGGACTGTTCCGCCTGCAGAATCAAAACCAAGGCCTCGATTGATGAACAGACACTCTCGTCGGTGCAAGAACTTTGGAACCGTTCTAATTTCGATATTGCTACATCCCACCCATTTTTGACTAGCCTGTTTTCTCTGTTCAAACCAAAACAGATTTTCGCAGGATCTTCCTCCTCTTTGCCTGCTTCCAATTGAAAGTCAATCTCATCGATATCAACACGACTCAATGTAAGGATCCTCCCGTAAGAATCGGGACCAAAGTTTTCTTCTTCGTAGATATCTGCATCGACCACAATGGATCTTACCTTTTGATTTATCAATGGAATGTCATCAAAACGTGAGTCTTGTTAGAGCAAGGAATACTAATTGCAATAAAAAAATTAAGACAGCACATTCCTCATCCAGTGATGTGGTGAATAACTCCTCTTACCGCCTCGGCAATCCTAACAACGCCAAGGGAACTCGCAAAAAGAGCCCATTGCGCCACCGTTCGCTCCCCCTCTTGATCGTGATCTTCGCCATTTTCCTCGTTCCCTAAAACAGTCCAAATATCCAATCGTTCCGCCATATCTCTCACTACCCCCTCATGACACCAGAGCATGCAATAGAGCGTTTCGGCGGCATTGGACCCCCCAGTGTCTATTCCAACGTAGGCTTCTAAAGCGGTAAATTGAAGCAACAAGAGGGGCAACAGTGCGGTTGGAGAAGTGGGAGAAAGGGAGAGCGTCATCCAGTAGGGAAGGAGGGAGGGGCAGGGCGACTTTGGGACGAAGAGTGTGTGGCTTGGTTCGCGTGCGGAAAGATGATTAATTGTTGGTTCGACGCAATCTTTGGGGGATTCGAGAGGTGTCCCGTCGCTCAAATTTTTGGGCGCAATGCGAGGTGGAAATGTGATGATGTCGTGTTGTGTTCGGTAGCCGTGAAGTGAAGCATCCTTACAGGGGTCATGATCCTTGACAGCATCCCCATTCTGCGCAGGTGCCGTGAAGGACGGCTGAAAAGGTATCTCACAGCAATCCATTCGCTTATCGCCGATTTCTAATGCACTCATGGCATCTCGCAAATTTACCGGAGAAACCGCCGAGACGTTTTGATTCATGGCGCCTGTTACGTCTGCAACAGCGGAGGAAGATGGTGAATTCTCCAACGAGAGTCCACGGACCTGAAGCAGCCCTTCAAGATCGCGAGTCGTGCCATCGTCGCCCGATGTGAAAGCAGACAAGCATGCAGCATCTTCGTGCATGGGGGTGAACGGATACGAATACGAAAGACATTGTGAAGCACAGTTTCGTAGAAGATCCGTTATGTCGACCAGATCGTCTTGTTCCTCATTCTTGGATGCCATGATTGCGATCTGTTGAGATTTTGTTCGTGCTTTCTCTCTCGATGCGGACTGCCGTGACTCGACTACGGGTGGATGACAAAGATTGACTGTGCTTGCGCTGTGCACATCGTTCAGGAAGGCGATCGAGGTATCGTACTCCTGCTAGAATAATAATAATAATATGATGGCTGCGATAGGCGGAGACATGCGGGGATAGGGTGCGATGGGCAGGGTGACATGCTGTGACAGGGTATGGTATGATACCGTAATGTAGAATACAAGATTTTTTTCTGTCATTGCGCTGGCAGCGGACTTCGATGGTAGGATAGAGAAATCGCCAAATTTCTGTCATTCAAACACTCAATAGGAATCCGTAGAATCGCCAAAAAAAACCGAGTTCCTCCAAGGGCGGGTGACAG
The DNA here is from genome assembly GCA_036940065.1 of Cyclotella cf. meneghiniana. Classification (NCBI taxonomy): domain Eukaryota; phylum Bacillariophyta; class Thalassiosirophyceae; order Thalassiosirales; family Thalassiosiraceae; genus Cyclotella; species Cyclotella cf. meneghiniana. Next base: position 11,994 of record JALLPD010000414.1, read on the forward strand.
ACATCATTCGGTAAGAAATCCCGAAACAACGGGTTAATTATTTCCGATGTCAATTTGGCTACAAAGAAGAGAGCCATTTCCCCCTCTAGAGTTCCTGATGAGACGGGGGCTAAGACGGAGAAATAATGGTCTTGTCGGGCGTTGCCAGGCGGTATTGTAATGTCCTTTTATTGTTGAACTCATTCTAATTTTGTATTTTCGGCAAGTGCACTATTTTCTTCGAAGGTCTTGGAACGACTCTGTGAGGTTGATCGCGTCGATCACACGATGAGGATCAGGATGGTACCATACAATATTGGGATGAAGAGAACCATTCAATATATGTCATACTTGGACACACGATCGAAACATCGAAACTGACTGAAAACTAAACTGACTTGGACTGAAATAAAGAGATAGATGAATCCAAAAAAATATTATTTACGTTCTCCTTATATTCATATGCCTTCCGCGAGCCCGCGTAGCTTAAAAATTCATTGATACATGCAAAGAAGCGCGAATTATGACACATTGACTTTTCTATTGTAATAAATGAGCGTATTTCAATCTAACAAATCTACTCGGAGTGGCTCACGACGTGTTTGCTTCTGATGTACACAATGGCACATCTTCACCGGATACCTCTTTTGGATACCGTTCTACCATTCAAATCTCCCTCCAACAACGAGAGACAAATGATGATCGATGATGTCTGGCCCCATTCGAGCCCAGTTCAAGATGATCCAGCCACTTTTAGAATCTTGTACTGTACCTAGAGTTCCTTCACACAACTCGAAATCACGATGAACACGCACTGTCGCCACTGACCTCATAGCGCAGCATCATTGATTCTCCGCATCCACGATATTCGTCCATCGTCGACCCCTTCCGTCGATTCCATCACCATCGTCACAAACAGCACTGCAAGGAAGGTAAGTGAGCCCGCTAATCATCCAAGCGGACGAGAGCTGCATCGCGGATCCTTCGTCGTTCGTTCCATCCATACATCTCTTCTGTCGTCGTCGTCTATTCCGACGATATCAAGACGTGTCGGACATTTCAATCCATCCATCCACAACAAAATAATGATCGGCTTCTCGCCCCTCCCCTACGGCGATCCCAACCATCGTATGTTGAATAATCCCCTCGTGGCCAGCTCCAATGTGACACCCCTCGCCACGACAGCCAGCCAAGGCCTCAAACGCCTCGCCTCTTCCCGCGAAGAGCTCGAACGGAGCTGGAATTCCCCTCCCCCCGGAGGACTCCTTCACTCGGTCAGCTGCAGCCGCGACAGTTTCGACGAAGACTCAGCCGTAGAACGAACGTTCAAACGTCAGCGAACGATCGAAATCGATTCCCCGGTAGACAGTCCAATGGCGACCCCCACTCCGGAATATTCTTCCATCGTCGGAGGATTGAGAATCAATCCCGACAATCGGCCCCCCAGACAAGACCAGACGCCTCGCCGACATCCCGTCAAGGCAGGATGGTACCACGGCCAAGTAGATTACGTCGGGAACCGACACGGACGGGGACACACCGCACACGACGACGGAACCGAATACCACGGTTCCTACGTCAACGACCTCATGGACGGATGGGGACGGTACAAATTCACCACGGTCAAACAGCTCGTGTCCTTTCCCTCGCGACAGGCGGGGGCCATGCACTCTGCCACCTTGCATAGGGTCACGGAACGGGTCTTTGAGGGAGTCTTTGAGAACGATAAGCCCTCGGGGAAGGGGATGATGATCACCACGGTCATTGATTCTGTGCCTCAGTGTGTCGCCACGACCGGGATGGAGGTCAAGTACGTCAAGGTCGTGTATGACGTGGGGTTTTACAAGGAAGATGGAAGGCAAGTGGGAGAGGGAGCCAGGTTCACCTACACCAAATCCACGTCCATGACCGAGTGGGAAGAAGTTTGTACGAGGACATTGAGTGGGGAGTGTTCGGGGTTGAAGGTGGACAGGTCTTATGGGAATTGGGTATGCGATTGCTTGAACATGCCGTCGTATCCAGAGGTGCCCTCTTTCTGAGAGTATCGCGAATGGACCAAGGTTTCAACCACGCTTTGGGTCAAGGGTTGCATGGGGGAAGGGGAGCATGTTGCATACTATTACAATGATACCTTTGTTCTTCGCATAAATTATTATTTTGCGATCAAAACAAGAGAGCTGGCAAGCTAAGCTCATTCGCATACTGTGACAAATCAGCTACAACGACACAATCATGATGTAGAGTAATGCGTACTACATAGTACATGATAATTTATTCCAACAGTTACAGAATGAACCTCTTATCGTTCCTAATCAAGCCATGAATTGGTAGTGTCTCTTGGCGGACAGAACGTAGAATTTCGCTCGTTACATCTTTTGTGAATCTACTTTTTGTTTCTTTGATGGAGAAGCGGTTCCGTCTTCCACATCTCTGGCATGATGTTTTCCAGACGCTTCCAAATCATCCGGTGCATTCCCCTCTTTGATCACTTCTTCTTCCTCTTCCGCCTCATTGTGCATTGGTAGAGATGCCTCTACTTCCTCAACCGTTTTGGCATGAACTGCATCCGGCTTCGTTGCTTTTAACCTTTCCTTTTCTTCCTTTTTCGTCTTTTCGGAAATACGATGCTGTTCGAGGAATTTTTCCATTTGAGGCGTAAACTCGTCGAAATCCAGTTCCTTTTGGTTTGTGCACAAAACAGATTTAATATTAGACGAAGCCCGCAAAGAAATCACAATTCCGGCGTTACATAACCCCGACCAAGTCAATGACAATGGTAAGACTCACTCGAAGAGCGTCCATCACATCCTTGGCACTGACAGTAGTCCTCCTCCCCTCCCTCGCCAAATCATTCGCACACGAAGTCAAGTAAAGAACGAATATTCCACAGGCTCGCGTAATGGCCGCACAGGAATCTTTGGAGAGGTTGGTAGATGGGGGCAAGGCGTTTTTGAGGAGGCGCCGGATGCAAGCTTGCGGTGGTTCGAATTCGGTGGTGTCGGTTTTGCTGGTATTTTTGTGTGTTTGTGTGGGGGCTTGGTCTGTTTGTGGGGAAAAGAGGGGGTATGAGTCGATTTGTTCGGATGTCATGGTTCTTCGGAGGCTGGATGGAAGGTGGGGTGGGCGGGCGTATCAAACATACGACGTACGAGTTGTCATCATCATCTGTTCCCGCGGCGAATTGCCTGCGAGCGCCGATACCGGGAGAGTACTATTGGAAAAGAGCAAATTCACTCTTGTGTAGAAAATAAATAATGGAATATGTTGGAAATCTACCTAGGCAGAGCTTGAATGAAGAACATTTATTTATTTGAAAAAATAAAAATTATTGTAATTGAAAAATTACATAAGTCAGAGTTGTGTTTTAATTTTTTTATTTTTTACATACTGTCAAAAAATAGCTTTGGTTTCCCGCAGTTTTCCTCGTGTCTTCCGGGGATCCTGTCTCTACTATGGTATTTTAGGCTGTGAGTTCGTAGGACGATTTTCAAATAATGTCAAATCGTTTCGACGATCGCTAAAAAAAATATTGGCAGATTTGCACAAAAATAGTTGAGTTTTTTCTTACAAATCGTCCATTTGCAAATAAAAAATCGCAGAAATGATTTGCAAATCGATTTGCAACTCCTCCGATTTTCAAATCAGGGGGTAGATCTGCAAGTCCAAACCCAAATCTCCCCATTTGCAAATCTATTTTCAAATCGTTCACAAGCCACCACGTGGAACATAAATTATGCTCTTCTACTCAATCTTTCAATCATCGCTGTCGCGGTTGCTGCCATCGCCGTTGCTTCCCTTGCCGTTGCCGCCGCTGCTATTGCCCTTGCTGCTGAACTGCAAGTGATGCCCTCCCCACAACTGCGACAGCAATGGGCAACGTAGGCAACAGCGATGGGTGATAGCAACAGGCAACAGCTAAGGGCGACAGCGACGGGCGACATCAACGGGCAACAGCAATGGCAATGGCAAGGGCAACAGCGAGGGCGACAGTGATGAGCGAGGGCAATGGCTATGGGCAAGGGCGACAGCAAAAGGTGACAGCGAGGGCAATGGCGAGGGCAACAGCGATGGCGAGGGCAACAGCGAGGGCGACAGCGATGGGCAACAGCAATGGGCGACAGCAATGGGAGACAGCGAGGGCAACTGCAACGAGCGAGGACGAAAGCAAGGGCGATGGTCAAGGACGACGGGAGAAGGCAACAGCGTGGGCAACAGTGATGAGCGAGTGCGAAAGCGAGGGCAACAGTGACGGGTGAGGGCGACAGGCAACTGTGATGGGCGACAGCAACAAGTGAGGGTGCGACGGGCGAGGACAAAGGCGAGGGCGACAGCAAGAGCAAGAGCGACAGCGAGGGCAACAGCGATGGCTTATCCTCTTTGTTGCAGCATTAACATACAAATAAAACTGTAAC
>JALLPD010000415.1:0-16467 GCA_036940065.1 Cyclotella cf. meneghiniana
TTCTTTTTCATTCTTGCTCTCTAGGCATTTGTATCTACTGCAATTCAATGTATAACAAAAACACTTCAACGACAATGCATGACAGGACCTACTCTCAATGAAGTCTGATCCCAGGAGACTATCTTTGATCATTTTCTTCAGAGCTTTCCAACCATCCTTCCCAGAAAACGAGGTATGGAAGCAATAAATGAGACCATTTGGCATCTTCTTTGGTTGATCTGGTGCACATAAACTTAAATAATTGCCAGGCACACATGAAGAGCTTGAATCAACTGTTGCATCATCATGTTGAACAAAAAACAACTGGTACCATAAAAGGGACTGTTGATATGTTGAAATTATGTCCTCTTGAAGTGATGGATTCATGATTAGTATTGTGAACTGTGGACGAACGGTTATCTTGATTGTAATTATGGAAGTAGTAAGAAAGATGTTGTGGATTGTAAAACAACTTACAAATGTTCCAACGGCGGAAAACTACCAGTTCGTTTGCCATGGTGAGGATCATTAAAACGAACAAAATGTGCTTCAATACATAGAGAGCAGACAAATGCCATGATACAATGGGAGAGTGGGATTGGACTCTCTGGTGCAGTCACAATTTTTAATACCACATAATTCTTGGGACGTAATGACCTTCCCAATTCGTTTTCAATAGAGAGACATTTCACTCTACTACGGTGTCTGTGTCAACAGAAGAGAATGCTAGGATACCTTACATAACGGCTTAAATCAATGTTAGAGGAATATACCTCTAAACGGACAAAATTGCTGTGTAAGATGAAATGGTGTGATTTTGTAATACAAAGTCACTGGGCTCAATATAACTGCCCCCATAATAGCCTTTTGTGTTATTTGATAATTAGAATTTATACCTGACACTACAATGTGCAGGCTCCGCCATCTCCTAGCTGTACAATTAAGATTTTTTCCCTCCTCCTCCTCCTCCTCCTCCTCCTCCTCCTAGAGCTACTTTTTTCTCATTTGAGATATACAGGTAGATATACAATTTTCCAATATGATTACATGCTAAAATACACAAAGACATTATGAAATTCTTTAGCAACAAATTATGAACCTTTTACCTTTTACCTTGAAATTTTAAATGTGGTTTTCGTGCGAAACTCCGTTACTTAAATTACAGTTCATTTCCCTATTCTGTGTCTCCTTCCATGCACCCCCAACATTAACACAATTCTCACATTCCTATAGAAAATTCATCAACTCCCAGTTGAATGTTCTTTCTTATGACATATTTCCTCCTTCATTCACATGATCTCATCTCCTTGGGATCTCAAACTTAGCTGCTCTCATGAGCCTGTTGCAAAAACATGATTGCGGATTGATTTTTCATGCTGTGTGTGTGCTGAATCAATCAATAACTCATAAATATGCATCCCATATTGTGGCCTCAAGGGTTCTCTGCAATCTAGAGGTGTATTAGAGGTGAAACAACCTTTTACATCATGTTATGGGACCTTAGTTGTGGGTCAATTGCATTTGTTATCTGTGGCAGCAGATCCCATGGTGCTCATCTTATTTGCATTGCTTTTGGAAAAGAAATAATAAGAATTATAAAATATAAAGGTACAAGTACTGCAGGCTATTTAGGGTTTTACCCCTTGATCACACAGCTGTAGCAGGCTAGCAAAAGCATCAGCACCTCCTCTGGTCTGAGGCAGAGAATTCATGTTCAAAGCTAAAAATTCGAACTCAATTAATTCTGAATTTCTCCACAATGGCATCATGACCAGATGTTTTTTTGGTTACAGGGTGTTTGGTGTCAGTTGTGATTTCTTTTACCTGAAAGCAAAATTGCCCGAGGGGCAAAGAAGAAAATAGTAATAGTGACAATAATTGCATATCTAAACAACTACAGACAAATTATCAAAAAATGACCAACCACTCATGAATGCCAATATCATTATCAAATTACAAGACAGACAGGATAAGGACACAGTTAAGAACAATCTGAACTCATTCCTATTCTCAAAGAATACTGATATTCCATCCAAAAGAACAAGCCACACCAATACGACAAGCCACAAATAAAGAGACATGCCATAAACTTCATGACAATGCAACATTACACCATGCCCCAACTGAAAAACAACACAAATGGATGCCATCCCAAAGCAAATTATACCATACCAACATCCACCCACCACCACAAAACAGGAATAAACCCAGGTGTTGTGTTGTCAACATGCAATAAAAAAGCTTCAGCACACTTAATGGTGGGATTATTCACTTAACTTATTGGCTGCGCTGCACAAAATCATGCAATCACTGGCACACCAAAATGTTATTCCACTTATCATGACAACGCCATCCTAAAACAAAACACACTGGGCCATCACTCCCAACACCATAAAAAGAAAACAAAGACTCCCCATCAGAGGTGTTGTTTTGCTTACAAACAATACAAAATATCAGCTCAACCCAATGCTGTGATTATTTGCTCAGCATGTTGCCGGCACAAATACCCACCAAACACCAGCAATCAAGGATACCCAAACCAGGGTGTTGTTGAGTTAGCAGGCAATAAAAAAGAGCAACAGCACACACACAGCAGCTATAATAAAATGAAGTCAAACTTACATGGTGATGCCACACCAAAAATGTGATGCATTTCCCCAGCAGGAATGCCAAACTTAGTAATAGTAACACATGAATGCCACACCATGATGGAATTGCTATGACCCTATTATGTCAAAATGCAACTAAAATGGTGATGACACACCACCTATTAAGATGGCACCTGACCCAAGTAGCAACACAGCACAAAAATATAACAAATATGTGATACATCATCCCTGCAGCAATGCCAGAGCTAAAGAAATGTACCCATGACAAATGAGGACTCCTTATTGAAAAACAAGCATGCCCAAAAGGACACAAAGTTCCTGCATTGGTGGTATCATTGCTTGTGTGGTAATGATGCAAGCTATCAAAGCACTAGCAGTAGCATGTTGGCATTGCAGCAATGGTTTTTAGTAAGTTTGTTTTTGTTGTGGAATCTTTGCACCATTGTAGTCAAGTGATTGTGTTTGTTACAGGTGTTTTGAAGTGGTATTGGAAATTGTTAATGTATGGTGTGAGAGAGGATGTTTGGAGCAATGTCACTACATTTGCTGGGCATTGTGGTAGCCTTCTTTCAGCAGTGCTTAAATATGTTGTTGCTGTGTAAGTTTTGCACCATTGTAGTCATGTGATTGTGTATGTTACAGGTGTTTTGAATGTGGTATTGGACATTGTCAATGTAGTGGTGTGACAGAGGGTGTTTGGAGCAATGTCACTACATTAGCTGGGCATTGTGGTGGCCTTCTTTCAGTAGTGTTATTGATAGTGGTATTGTTTTGAAGGTATAGCTTGGCTAACTTTGTTTTTGTGGAATTGTTTTTATGTCGTTATGGTGGTAATGGGGCTATGTTGCAGCACTGCTGTTTCTCATTTATCACTTCATCATTGTCATATTGTTTTACTGAATAACAAATTCATGTTAAGCTAACATTGACAAATCCTCCTTTTTAAGCCATTTTTACTACAAATTTCAAATAATGTGCAAGCTGCAATAAAATTGCAGCAGCTGCTGGTAATATAAATTACCAAATCTGCAATAGATACATTTTTTGGTTCTTATGATCCAAGCCTTGTTAGTAAATTTAACACAGAGCAAAATTACTGGAGTCTGGACTTAATTAGCATAATTACCTCACAGTAAGGCACTGATCCCTTACCCGCCAGTTTTAGCTCCATTGTGAGGCTCAATGAGGTGTTGCCCACTCAACCCCCACCACTTTAACAGAGCTAACCCAATGAACAACCATATGAACCATCAAGATTGATTAACTATGTGACAAACACGTTAAGCACATACATCCAGAGATGAAGTACATCCCCACACTGTTGTCGGGACATTCTAGCCCTAAAATGTTCCCATAACCATAAGAATGCAACTCACATGTGCGACTATTGTTGCATTCCAAAAACCCAGCAATATCAATATGCATGTTCTGGTGACATAACGGAGTAACCTCTATGGTGGTGTATTAATTAAATGATGGCCATACCAACAAAAACCAAATTTTCTACCAACCACACTACATTGGGCAGTGTTGTGTGGTGACTTCCAATGGGAATAGCCATATCTCAGCAACCACTGGGAGTTTTCAGAAGAAAAACATATTGGTGCATTGCTAAATTAATTGGCTTACAAAATATGATTAGTTCAGAATGATGGGGGAGTGTTATGTATTGAAAACACAAATGTTACATAAACGAGCTGAGTGGTTCTTATAATAGGCAGTTTTTATAATCTGCAATTTATGGTAGAATATGTTCTCAATGTTTTTCTTGAGCGATGTGCTATGATTTTGCTCTTGGCAAGGGAAGACTTGGCATGAGTTGCACATAAGAGAGTGATGGGGTGATGACAACAATGCAACAGGGGCAGTAACAACAGTGTTGAGTATGAATTTTTTCCCAATAAGAAAAATTGAAAGACACAAGAAAACTTTTACAAAGCAACAATCAACCAATGAATGGACTGTCATTACAGTAACTCTCAGTGGATGAGTTTTAATGGTTGTTTTGAGCAAATAAAACAGCAACCAAATAAAAATAACAAAGAATTATGAATTCAATTTGGCATTTTATTTGATTACTTTACAAATCACTCTTTGTTTTAAGTGACTGATTGCTGTATTTTTGATAAACCATTGACATTGCTGTCATATTTGAGTTCAATGGATTCCCAGGGTGACAAAAGACCCTTCCTCACCTTGTTTTATTGTTGGGTGACAGGATGTGCTCATGACAGCCTTGGGGCACTGACATTTCCATGGCTTCTACCTTGGCAGCTCTTGTGACATGGTCCTTCAGCTCTTCCTTATTCCTTGTCATGTTTGGAGCAAGGCAACACTATGTTGTTGTGACTCTTTCCCAAAACAAAATGTTATTTGTGTAGCTTGTGTATGTGAAATGATGGCCATGTATTTTTTCTAGATGATCCATGCTTGAACCAGATTGTGAATGAAGCAGTGGTCAGAGCTCTTTCAACCAATACACCAAATACCAATCAAATGCTCATGTAAAGAAAAAATTGTAATGTTCAATGCAAATCCCACTGCAAGGTCTCTGAAAAAATGCAGCTATCTACAATGATTGACAAGAATCATGTTTTTTGTTTCCAAAAGAAGTGCAGCAGTACTACTGTTAAACTACTACTTGTTAACCACCTGCAGCATCACGGCATCAGCTCCACCATCATATTTCATCATTATCCACCACATGATGGCCTTGGTGTCCCACCAGCCATCGTCTTTGTTGATAATTGCACTGCACATACCATCATCATCATTACTGCCTCAAGAGCAGCATTGTTTTTTGCTTAAAAGGCCTCCTCCTGTCTTGAATGTAGCAGCAGCTCCACTTGCATCAGCAAGAATTGACCCCCATGGATTTTTTATCTCTCTCAACCTCAATAATCTTGGCATCATGGCAGCCAAAGCCTCTGTTCTTGCTTGTTACATTGTGCAATGCCTGTGGGATAGGCATTTGGTGATGCCTGTGATGTGGGCAGTGAACAATGCCTGTGGTATGGCACTTCTAGTCCTGCAGAAGGCTGCCACCTGTCTCAACTGCAGCAACAGCAACAAAACATCACTGTAACTTTCTTTGTTGCTGCTGCCTTTGGTGGCATCAACACAAGATGATGAGGCATCTCTGGGACTGTATTTATGCAGAAGGAGGATAGCAAAGGATTCTGATGATTTCTGATCATTTTGGTCAAAATTGAGATTACTTCATTCAACAATAGTCATTGGGTTTGATCAAACCAGCAACCCATATTAGCTAATTGTACGCAACTTGAATGGAAGACTTGGCACAAAGAATTGATTCTTTGCCCTTCACTCAACAGAACAAGTGGAAGATTCTCAGTTGGCTATGAATATCTGAAAGGTAACACAATCCGGTGAGTTTTTGGTTTCATCTTCATTTGAATACAATTTTTCTTCAACATAATTTCCAATCTTTTATTCTTTTATTTGAAAGAACAAGGAGTTGATGATCCAGCCGAATGATCAGTTTTTTGTCATCAGATCAATTGCATTTTTGGTTGGCTTGTGATTGTATTAATCATAACACAAAGTCAGGTGAGCTATAAGCTTTGTTTTCATTAGAATAGGAACACAACTTTTCTGTAATACCTAATTTAATGCTTTACTTCTGCTATTTGCAAGCAAAAGAAATAGATGATTTGGGTAGGATGAAGATATTTTCCCTCTCATTTAGCCAAGCAAAACAAAGCATTTTTGCTTAGCTAGTTATTGTTATGATAGTAACATAAATCAAGTGAGCGCAATTTCCTAGCTTTCCCCCACAACACAATCAACACTTTTTGCTTTTTGCAGTAAAACAGGACCACATTTACATTGGGCAAACCTGTAACTGATCTGTTTGCGACATGTTGTGTCATGTTTTGTGATTAATGATAGCTGGATTTATTGACTAAAAGGAAACAGGGAGTTTTACCTCACCAATCCTTATCTTCAATTTCAATTTATATCACCCCTTTTTTCATTTGTATTTTAAATTATTCAGTCAACGACATCAAAGGGAGAATGTCATAAGCATTCTATTTGGAGGACTCAGTTTGTGGTGAGTTTTTGGTTTCATTTTCATTGGGTATATTTCTCTGTACATTGATTAGCTATCTTGCTTGCTGGAAAATTAAATTAGAGATTGTGAATTAATAAATTGACTCTTTGCCTATTTTTCAACAGAGCAAGTGAATGCTTTTTTGGTTTGTTGGCAATGTTTCAATGACAACAGTGAGTGTTAAGTTTCATCTCCATTGGAATGCAATTTTATACATCATTGTCAATGCTTTTATTTAATTATTCGAATAGATGATTGGGCAACATGAATTGATGTGTTGCTACAAGTCAACAGAGCAAGGGAAAGCTCTATGTTTAGAGTAGTAACAAAACTTTGGTGAGATATAGTTGCTTTCTTGTCCCCCCACTACCACTATCATTTTGATTATTTTTCTTACTATTATACAAATCACATCAATCTACCTCTTTCAATGACAGGATCGTATTTTACGCAGGAAGCTTTCAACTGGTCTGTTAGTTGCCCATTGGCAATGTGTGTCATTACTAGTGATGCTAGTTTAGTTGTTTGAGTAAGAGTTAATTGATGATTATCTGCTTGTCCTATCAATTAGGGGGTGAAGGAGGGAGAGGAGAGTAAAATAAAAGCATTTGAGACATCTTCACTGAAGTAATACATGGTTTGCATACGCCATTGCTCTACAGCTACAAGTGTTTATGCTAAGAAAATTTAGTCTTGAATATATTTTACTCTGCACCTTTACTAGCTTTTTGCTAGATGTTTAAACTGCAAAGGTTTTATATTCTTTACAGCTTCTTTTGAGACATGGTAGGTTCTGAGAATTTTCTATTTTCTAGACCTTCTATAACCAAAATGTTTTCTAATGATTTCAACTGTCGTTTTTGAGACATAGTAGGATTTTTGGTGTTTTACAAATTACACAGAAATATTTATATTTCACACCTTCATGGTATGTCACTTATTTTTATGCCTATTCCTATGTATTTCTGCCTCTCACATGACTGTCCATGGAACTAACCATACTATGATGTTCTGTGATTTTGAAATGATCCAAGCATAAATCACAAAGATGACAGATGATGCCCTAAAACAGATGCAATGGCAGCCACATTGATCTTGTTGACATTATTAATGATTCAATCTGCCCCATAATTTCATACAACTTGACTACTAAAGAGCCTTGATTTGCAGTAGTGATACTGAAACTACATAGACATATGCCATCCAACTTTTCATGCCTGCTAACCTGCCTTGTCCCTAATGAAAAACTTTTCTATGAATTAAGCCACCCAAGGAAGGCCAACCTGTTGCACCAAAATGTTTAGAAAAGTACCAAGGATAAAGAGTACCCATGGATTGCAACCAGCAGCAGGCAAGAAATAGAGCCATTGCCACATTGGATGAACTCTTAAAACAGGATCATAACATCAATTGAAATAGTGCAAAGTCCTTGTCAAATCCTTGAATAGTTTATCATTTTATGATCTCTTGCCCCTCTCACCAGATGTAAGCTATGACTCACCATCTTGGTGATCTTGATCACTTTGTCTTCCTTTGCATCTGTTTTAGAGCATCATCTGTCATCTCTGTGATATTGACAGAAATGCCATGATGGCCATGTGAAATTTTACACTCAGATGTTTTGAAATAATAGGGCTAAGTTTCAAATTCCGGTCAAAATTCTGCAGAATTCTGAATCATATTGCAAATTACTGCCAATCAGACCAGAAGCACATTCCAATGTTCTGTTTTTTATTTTTACTTGACCAGAACCTATGAATTTAGATTGAAGATGTGACACCAAAATATGTAGGAGTAAATCAGAACTTTTGAGTAACCACACAAATGGTGTCCAAGATAACAAGTTGCAAAGTATGTGTGAATGCTCTTGTCTCATTTTCAGGGCCACTACCACAACTTAACAACAATGGGATTTTGATTGGGACTTTCTGCATCCCTATTAATCCTCAGTCCACAGGGAGAATAAGATCCTCCACCACCATTCCCCACCGCAATTTGCATGGAGAAGGCAGCAACGGTAAGTTTCCTCTCGTTTTCTTTTTCTCCACCATTCCTAATTATTCTCACAGCCGTATTATTATCAATTAAATTGTTATTCTGTTGACGGTACAGCTTGCCCTTCCTCAGTTGATGAGGGAAATTTGATCCCTCTGCCACCATACCCTGCTTGTGAGTTGCATGGAGAAGGGAGTGACGGTGAGGTTGCCTCTCATTTCTGTTTTTGCCCTCACCATTCCAAAAATTTTCTCACAGCAAATTTTTCCAAACAAATTGTTCTTCAGGCAGCCTCGCCGGCCACCCTCCCTCAGTCAATAAAGGGATCAAGCGCCCGTCGCTGCAATGCCTGCCTGCAACTTGCCTGCAGAAGGCGGTGGCTGTGAGTTTTCCCCTCCCTTTTATTTTTCCCCCACTATTCTGATTTTTCTCACAGCTTCTTTTTTCCAATTAAATTGCTTTTCAGTTGGCCGTGCCGGCTGCCGTCCCTCAATCAATAAAGGGAACAAGTGCCCATTGCTGCCATCCACATTCATTGGTTGCATGGAGAAGGTGCTGACAGTGAGTTTGCCCCTTGTTATTATTCCCCCCACTCCAATTTTTTTCTCACGGCAACATTCTCCATTTAAATTGCTATTCAGTTGGCCACGCTGGCCACCCTCCCTCAATCAATAAAGGGATCAAGGGCCCGTCACTGCAATACCTGCCTGCGAATGATGCCAGATGCCACTCCAAGCCGGCAACGGTGAGTTTGTCTGTAGTTGTTATCCCCCCACTCCTGATGTTTCTTGCAACAGCCCTTTTCAATTAAATTGTTATTCTGTCCATGATGCAGCTCACCCGCCCTCATTTGACAGGGCAAATAAGAGCCCGTTGCTGCCATCCCATGCTGACTAGTGACATGGCGAGGGCGGTGATGGTGAGTTTTACTCTCCTTTTTATTTTCCTCCCACCATTCCAAACTTTTTATCACAGCTTCTTTTTTCAATTAAATTGCAATCCTGTTGGCCATGCCAGCTGTCCTTCATCAGTCGGCAAGGCAAACAAGAGCTCCCGCTGCCATCCCCTGCTCAGGTGTTGCATGGAGAAAGCAGTGACAGTGAGTTCTCCTCTCATTGACATCCCAACCATTTGACACTTTTTTCACAACTTCTCTTTCCAATTTAATTGTTGTCCCATTGGCCACACAAGCCGCCCTCCATCAGTCAATCAAGGGAACAAGGGCCCACCACCACCATCCCCATTCATGAGTTGCATGGAGAAGGCAGTGATGGTAAGTTTTCCACTTGTAATTAATTTTTCCTCACCATTTCAAATTTTTTGCAGCATTTTTTTATTCATTCAGCTGTGCTGGCTGCCCTCCCTCAGTCAATCAAGGGAACAAGGAACAAGGGCCCACCACTACCATCTCTGGCAGCGAGGTGTGTGGAGAAGGTAGTGATCGTGAGTTTTTGTCTTGTTCCTTTTTCTCACAGCATATTTTTCCAGTTAAATTGATATTCAGTCGGTGGCTGGGCTTTGCTGTTTTTCATTTTTGTTTCTCCCCCTTCATCTCAACTTTAGCCTGTCTTATGTTCCAGTTAAAATTTGCTTGACAAAACTAACAGTTAGATTTGTTAATTAGTGAAATAAATTAGATAGCTAATTACCTGAAAATTGCTTACTCCAGAAAAAATACTGATTACTGCAGTAATATTACTGAATATTACTGATTACTGCAATAACATTACTGGAATATTACATGTTTCTGCAGTAATATTACTTTTTGTGGCTGTGCTATTGAACAGCAAGTTTAATTACTTAGAGATTACTGCCAGAACTCTGATTACTGCCACAAAAGCAGTAATATTACTGTCTTGGCCGAGGAGTAGGAGTCACAGTAATGTGACGTCACCTAGATCATGCCTAGATAAGGGAAATATTTTGGTTCTGGTTATGAGTACCAGAATTCCCGGTCAGTAAACAGTAACAAGTTCTGATTACTGATTATTTGACCAGAACCTAAAAATCGGAATTTGAAACTTAGTCATAGAGTGTCATGGTATGGTTAGTCCCATGAACAAGAGACAGAAGTTCATTGCAATATGTTTTCAAAGAAGTGATATAGTTGAATTGAACCCCAATCTGAAACCAATGCCAATATTGGCCTAGGTTTACAAACCTGCACAGTGCATAAATATTAGTGTAGGTTTACCCAAGGCTCAAATTTCACTTTGCCCACTTCTGTTGAGGCCCATTGCAAATTACCATTTAATTCTACACTGAATTCATCTTGAGATCATATCCTGTTCACCAAAAGTCCTGACTCAACATAGGAGGTGAGGGAAACTTGATTTTTGACTAATAAGGCCAAAATATGCAGAAGAGCAACATAACTACTGCTTCGTCATACATATACTTGTGCAACTTGAGCAACACCAAGCATATGCTGTGGTGTTACTCAATGCAAATCAGATCATGTCACATGATAGAATTCAATGCATTCAATGCCAAACATGGCATCCAATGCCAATTGTAGTCTTTGATGCCATTTTTACATTTCATGCCATCTCACATAGAATTTAGTACATTTTGTATTCAAAACCACTGAACCATACCAATTTTGGCATTCAATGACATTTAATACATTCAATATCATTCAATGTCATTCAATGTCATTCAATGTCATTCAATGCATTCAATGCATTCAATGCATTCAATGCATTCAATGCATTCAATGCATCAATAATGCATTCAATGCATTCAATTTATTGAATGCATTGAATGCATTGAATGCATTGAAGGCATTGAATGCATTCAATGCATTCAATGCATTCAATGCATCGATAATGCATTCAATGCATTCAATGAATTCAATGCATTCAATGAATTCAATGCATTCAATGCATTCAATGCATTCGATGCATTCGATGCATTCAATGCCTTCAATGCATTCAATGCATTCAATGCATTCAATGCATTCAATGCATTCGATACATTGAATGCATTGAATGCATTATCGATGCATTCAATGCATTGAATGCATTCAATGCATTCAATACATTCAATGCAATCAATGTATTCCATGCATTGAATGCATTGAATGCAATGAATGTATTGAATGTATTGAATATATTGAATGCATTGAATGCATTGAATGCATTGAATGCATTGAATGCATTCAATACATTCAATGCATTCAATCTATGCTCTATTTGGTGAGTGCTCTGTTTTCTTTACTTACCTCATCTATGTCTAAGTCTGCCTCTAAGCAATCCTCTACCTTTATCCCCAGGGCAGCTTGATTGTAAAACTCATCACTCTGTCCTCATTTTTGTTCCCATGTTTGGGGTCCGAGGGGGGCTGTTTAGAGGTACACTAAGATGTATGGTAGATCATAATGAGGAAGTAAGTAGAATTGTCAAGTGTCAAGTATTGTTGATAATTCTAGTGTCCATGATGTTGAGTTTAAAAGAATAAATTTTAAGCAAGTTATTACACGAGCATGAAACAATTGTAGCAAATCTTACAAAAAAACAAAGTTTAATGATTTGTTACAAAATCAACACTCCTATACAGGTTATTCAATTGTCATAATTCAGAGAGGTGACTGGAACTATGGCTTGAATTGTTGTCATGGCTCACTGCATATAAAGATCAAAAAGAAAAATCTCATTTTAATTCAGGTAGGTGACCAGAATTATGACACATAGAAAATAGTTAAACCTAATTATCTAACATTGACCCATTTAATTGATATGAAGTTAAATTTGTCAATGTGATATGAAGCTTTTGTAGGGATGTGGTCATTTGGTGCTGGCAGAGATGAAAGCAGATTAAGTTTCAATAACCATTAGAAACAGACATTATTCTTGCATACCTCATTGTTGGGATCAGCATACAATCTCACACAGAATCTGCATTTGTCATCCGGGTTTATGGTTAGAAATAAACTGTTCAGGCCAAAACAATCCATCATTGCAAATCATTTCCTTGCATCTTGTGATGCCTCAGTTGTATGACCAAGAGATTGCATTTTGTAGTGATAGACTTCATGATATCTTCTATGTTGTTGTTTATTGGATTTTCAGCATTTGACTGGGAACTTTTAAAGTCTTCCAAAGTAAGTTTACTGAGAATTTTTTCCAAAATCATCCCCAGCGTGTTAATTCCTGCAGGTCTTAATGTCTGCGTCAAATGAACTTTGACATGAAAATATTTAGTGAAGGGCCAACACTACATCTGCCATCATAAATTGAGGCATCACCAATCACAAATACCCCTGAATACACAATTTAAGTCATATTGCCATGGCATGCTTTGCCTTCAAACTGCCATTACCAGAAGGGAATGCAAATGACAATCCTGCTTTCATTGGAAGTTCATGTTCTTTGGCAAAGTTATTTCCCCAAACAAGGACAGTTGGTGCAGATCTGTTCACTAACATGCATGCAAATGTCTGCAAAGACTCAAATACCAATGACTCTTCATTGGGATCATGAGCACATAGAAAGAAGTAATGTTTATCACCAAATGATGCTTTTGGCAATGGATCTATTTCTTCTGTGGAGTAAAAATTTTTTGATCTTGGATAATTGGCGGCATTTGTGCCCGAAGATCATGGGGAATAGGACTATCCTTGAACTCCTGACATACACTGTTGTTAACAAACCATGTGCACAAGTCCCGAAACAACTCAATATCTACAGCTGTTTTAGCCATACTTGCTTCTTTCTGTTTTGGAGTTGTCTTACCACAGATCATCACAAAAATGTTATGAACATTGCATTTACTGGGATAATTCATTGAACCAGTAACACAATTTTGATCAGTTTCAAAGAATTGGTAACATCCTTGAATGCGTATTTTAGACCCTCCAAAATGTTGGAACACATAACCAAATGGTCTCACTGATGCAACTAGAGCTTTCATAACATTATTTACATTTTTGCCACATCAATCCTTCTTGATTCACATTCTTGCAATGTAGATGAATAGGAAATTTGGGTAGGGTTAGAACCTATTGTGAAACTATTTGCTATAGCAAATTTGTGTGGTTTCTTAGACTTGGATTGCAATGGTGTCATTGCAACTTTACAATGCTTGCAAACTGGATAGCAACTTTCTCCAACTTTACATGAATGCGGGGACAATGCCATTCAAGGAAATCCTGGAACTGTGAATTCTGCAAGAATGTGAAGTGGTGCACCTTGACTTTCTTCATAGTATTTGACCCCCAACCAATATCTGTGTTGCTTGATGTCTGACATGCTCATGACAGGTATTAGTAACTCCCCATTATGAAACAGTCACGAACCACACTCACAAATGATTTGTGTATGGTGTTTGCTTCATTGGTGGTGTCAATATTTGTGATGCAGAGTGCATTTACTGCAGTCAGCTTGATGTGAAATACTTGTCAAAAAGTAGTTTGACATGATCTTGTTTGAAAATGATTTAATTCACAGTGACGTTTGCATGCTACTTCTTTGCATTTCTGATTTGCCTTGCTTCATTACAATGAGATCCCCTTTCAAGCCACTCATCCTCCCTTGCTTCAGCTGCCTCATCATGAGTTAATGTCATTCTGTTTGGCCTACAAGCATCAGTGTTTCTTTGTCTTTGTTCACCAGGAGTTAAAAAAAATTGAATTAACGGTTGGTGTATCTCTAACAACAAAAAGAAATCTCATCCAACAGAAACACTTCAACAAGACATTTTATGTAGGTTTTTAGATTGGTGACACAATACCTCCCAGAAAAGATATATCCTGAAAAATGGAACAATCACACATAGAAATCAGGATACCAATCAGCCGCACTATGATAGATAGACACCACATGGTTCATATGCTTTACAGAAGTATTCTGTAAGTAAGACAAGTAATTTCAATTTACATAAATTGATCCAAAGAATATCAACAAGATATTCAACAGTCAATCATTGGATGCCTGTTTTTGCACTTCTACCCAAACCAGAACTTAAAAGCCCGATGTTCCAGAATACTAAAAAGATGCACAAAGCTCCTTTTCATAGAGATCATCAAATGTTGTATGTCCCAGTCACATCAAAAACAGCTTGATATCAACATTCATCGTGAACCTATCAAGGAAAACAATCCAGTTGTACTGAACTGGCATGGTATAAAACACATTATTCAACTCTGCAGTAATACACTCCTCAGAAAAAACGTGGGTTTCATTCCCCTTGCTCCAGACAAGAAACAACAAGAAAATCTCCTTCTGTTTCATTTCCAAGAAGTCAAGAATGTGTTCTCCCCTGTTGGCTTCACCAAGTTTGTATTTCCAAAAAAACCTTTGCAAAACATCTTCAAACACAAAATGAACGTATCTTCAATCTAACTTCATCATTATTGTTGAACAAGTTACTGGAAGCAACACCATCTCCAAAGTTTTACCTGTATTACTCTTCATATATTTGTAAATACCATGTTCAACAGCATGACTAGAAACATCTGTAAGTTTATCAATCTTTGTATTCCTGCATAAACAAAGAGTTTTCATCATCCCTACTAAATATGATGTGATGAAATCAGACTTCATGTATCACATGCACTCCCGGGAATTAGTCATCATTGCATAAACATTCTTGTTTTTATCTCTTTTGTGGTGGAATAGACAGAAACAAAAACCTGAATGAACTTCTTTACATGATTCAAAAAAGTATATTTCCTTGTGTTGGAAATGACATCTTTGTAAACATTCATGTTCATTGGATCAACATTGTTTTCACAAGGGTTCTCAACTTCAATGACTTCACACTATTTGATATTCTTGACTTCCCCTTTCTTGATCACTCGATGACTATTGCTCTCAGGGACACTTGGAGGCATGGATTTCTATGCTGCTGGTTACGCTTGAATGCAACATAACAGTGGATGCCTCCATACAGATGTTTCCATCATGAATACCTTTTTTTCTGTCAAGGAGGCCTCTGGTTTCATAGCAGGTACTTCATCTTTATTCATGTAGACACTCTTCTCAGTATTGTCCAATAGATGGTCCAGCAAAGAAACAAATTTGTTCACAACCTCAAGAACTCTAGTGTACTTCTTCAAGTGCGTAAAAACACCTCCTTTTAACACCCCTTGCTTGTTAAGGGCAAATGCAAAAAAAAGTTTTAGCATCTTCAACCTGGAGGTAAAGCATCAGTTGGCATATGAAGTTGTTGTAACTAATGGAATGCCATTTCAGAGCTGGTTTCTCATGAAACATAGTTTTTACTGCATCTACAACAGACTGGAAGTGAAGCCAAACTTCAAATCCTTTTATATTTCTCATCAACTCCTTCAAACTCAACAGCAACCAAACCCTTGAAATTGATCTTTGTCAAGCTCATTGTGCCTGGAAAACCATCTGTGGATTTGGATACAGACAATCCCCTGGTGGAGGCAGTGGAAATTTCTATGTCGATGGCAAATTCACTACTGTCCAGTTGTCTTGACCATGGCTTGACAGGGTGAGAAAAATAATGTATGTAGACATGTTTTGTCCATGACTTGACCACGTTAGGTCCTGGGATTATCTGAAATTCTAATGAATTTCAGTCAAGACATGCTTTCTGATCTTTGATAAACTGTTTATTTTCATGGTCTGAATCATTAATCTTTGTCAAAACATGGTCAAGACATGGTCCGGCAAAAACACAGCAGGTCTGGATATGATCAAGGCTGGCTAGACCAATTCTTGACCGGTCAAGAATATTTTTGAGATTGTTAGATTGTTGCATGATGTGAGTTGCCAAATCAGGTCAAAACATGGTCAAGACATGGTCAAAACATGGTCAAGACATGGTCAAGACATGGTCAAG
>JALLPD010000416.1:0-16410 GCA_036940065.1 Cyclotella cf. meneghiniana
AGTTCTTTTCTGACATCCCATCCATGTGCATGGATGAAAAAATCATGCAGACTAACCGCCTTTCCATTAATAATTTACGCTTACATCAACCCTAGGGCATATGTAATTAAATTTTGGACAAAACCACACCCCTCCGGTTCAAGCAATTCTAATGTATCGGTAAATTGTAAGTCTAAGTGACGAGGCTTTTTACGGGAGACCAAGTTAACAAAAAGCTCATTTCCTTGAACTCCATGATACTAGAAGGCATGGGTTTCCTGGAGGTTGATAGAGGTAGGAGGGCAACGTGCGACAGGAATAAGGCATACCTCAACACGGGTTGCACCAATCACTCATGCTTTGCAGCAGAACACCTCCAGAACGTCCAGGACACAGGGGTGGTATTGTGCCAACACTGCAATGCTGGAACAAACCTAATCGGAAAGGCAGGATACTGGCAACATATAAAGTTCTGGTATAACAAAGCAGGGATAGCAAATTTAATCTCAGCAAGTGAAATTTAGAGCATACGTTGAGGCAAGTGCTGATGAAATTGTAACAAACACACTTTGAGACAGAACAGAAGAATGTATAGCCCTTGGACTAACAGAAAACATGCAAGGGTCGGTTGCATGTCTCAACTTGGACACCGGCAGAGTAGTGGCACAATGAACAATCACCCCGCTTCTAATGCCTGATCGTATAATCAAAAAGGTGACGAGAATGGGAAAAAGGTCAAGGCAGCAATGAAAAAGGAATATAACCCTTGAATCCCTAGACCGACCCCAACGCATGTTTGCATGGGATTATGGTGCGCTTGACATCGATGAAGCGCTGATTGAACCAGATGTTTCAAACATGGCTGATATCCCTGCAGGAATCCCAGGAATTCAAAGCAAAGATGATCTGGTAGCTTCAGATGATACAAATGCCATTGTCAACCCACTGCAACTCCCGGCCTGGGCAGTCGCCGAACAAGTATTGACCAATGCTAATCTTGCCCAGACACCACCTGCTGTTAAGACTACAGGAGTGGACTTACCCAATCAACATGAACACGGTGCATTGGTAACAGATGCAGAGGAATTTGATGAAGAAGATGACTATGATGCATTTGCCATAGACCCACCCAACCACATTCCACCACCACTCCTGGAGATTGATGAGATGCATGCTGAAGAAGAGGCCAAGACAGAAAAG
Organism: Cyclotella cf. meneghiniana; assembly: GCA_036940065.1. Classification (NCBI taxonomy): domain Eukaryota; phylum Bacillariophyta; class Thalassiosirophyceae; order Thalassiosirales; family Thalassiosiraceae; genus Cyclotella; species Cyclotella cf. meneghiniana. Next base: position 1,180 of record JALLPD010000416.1, read on the forward strand.
AAATTATTTGAATCAGATGCAGGGGTCGTTGCGGATGAGGAGGATGAAAACCGTGATAGCAATGATGAGAATTATGAAGTGGGTGAGGGTGGCAATCTGGAACCTGGACCAGTGCAATGCCGATGTCCATTATGCAGCAAGTGAAGAAGAAGAAGAAGAAGACAGTAATTGAATTTGATGGGCAAGCATACCAAACATCCGATGGGATGATTCATATCAATACTTCAGTCATCAAGGAAAGCAGGGAAGCATTCAAAAAGAACAACGTGTATCCCACATATGGGATAAAGAACAGGACAACGTAACCGTGCCAACACCAAAAGGGCAAGGGAAGAAACAGCGACTAACATGGGACCTTGAGTCATTTGGGGCAAGTGTTTTAAAGGTTAATGATTTTGATGTGAAAGAGGCCGTCATGATAAAGGCGCAACAATCCACTATTTGGAAGGGCTTGAAGTCATTCGAAGACAGTAGCAGGCAGGCAGTGACAAATGAACTAACTCAGCTCCACAACATGGCAACATATACCCCCATGCATGCTCATGAACTTTCCAGGGAACAGAGGGTCCAGGTGCTATTGTCACTGATGTTTTTGATGCAAAAGCAAGATGGACGATAAAAGGAAAAGCATGCACAAACGGGAGTAAACAACTGGAGTACATTAGTAAAGAATTGGCAACGTTGTCTACAGTGGCAATGAACAGCCTTATGATCACAGCTGCCATCGATGCGATAGAGATGAGGGACCTTGTAACACTGGACATCCCAGGAGCATTCCTGTATGCAGATCTAGACGAGGAAGTGGTCATGGTACTACATGGTGAGCTGGCAGAACTGATGGCAAAAGGGGAACCAAACTACCGTATTTTACTGTGAGTAGGCCACAGCAAATGTTCTGAGATCATGAAAAGTGTGGCCTTCTCACCATGTTTTTGGTAAACGAAAGCTGACATGAAAACGTAAAAAAATAATAATCATAGATAGTACCCTATTTCTATCTTATTTTTTAAGCCGCCACTTGTTCTCGATTTATTTTGTTTGTAGGAGGCTTTGTACCCTCCCACCCACTCACCGCCCACCTTATTATCGTGCTATCCATGGCAAACCTCCCTTCTTGCAACATGGCTGCCGAATTTATTTTCGACAGAAAAGGGTCAGGGATTTGCAAGGGGGACGGGACATATTTCTTGAGCGGCATGTCTTGATGCGTCCACTGGAAGATAGTCGCTTTGGCGGCATTCTGCGACGGCTGGGATGCATGGGAGCGGCTGTCAGGAATGCAAGTTCATCCGGTGCCCGGTGCCGTCTCCGGCAGACGCGACAATCAACCAAACCAAAGAATTATTTAATATGATTACATCTTATTTATTTACTAGTTAATTAGTTTCTTTTATTTAATGTAATACTAAATTATTCTACATTGTTAAAAACTTAAATGTGCTCTCCTGGCACAAAATACAAACAAGCGGCGAGGTCATCCTGTGCCGTTCTGGGCAGGCTCAACAATACGCCGGAGATGCGCGACCATCTCGTCAACAGCACCGCTGGTACTTACCACACGTGCGACCATTGTTTGTCGCAATGTTTCCAACACCTGCAACAAGCTGCTCCGGTGGTCGGTGAGATGATGGAAACATCATACAAAAAAATACTAATTAAATATGTAAGCCTACGAAAAAAAGCAAGGTGATGTGCGGTGGGTTACGCGACAATCAGCCATAGCTTTTGAACCAAGAGGAATTATGTGGAGCCCAGCATATGGGCGTGATGGTCATGCAATGGGGAATCTATTCCCAGTGCGTTTAGGCAGAAAATGAAGGTTTAAGGGCCCAAAAACAAAAATGTTCGTATAATCAGTGAGATTTTGCAAATTGTGGCCTTCTCTAGTATGTTGCCTGCTCACCGTAAAATACGTTGGGCGCAGCGTGCTGGGCTTAGCGGGAATCAGATCCCAGGTTTACAATAGACTGGCTCTCAGTAGGGGAAGTGGTTTCATTAAAACAGCTTGATACAACCCTCACTTATGTGCTTCTTGTTTGCAGTTATCGGAGTGGATGTGGCATTCTTTGCGAAAAAATGTGCCTTACGAAAACATCATAGTCAACGGTTAATCTTGACTTTTAAGTTCGCTTCCGGTTCGCTATTTTCCAGGTACACAAATACTATGTACCTAGTAGATATATGTACAATGTGTCAATCTATGGTATGGTACCTCACAGTACCTGAAGAATACAGACAAAAAATTACAATTCAACCACCTAATTAATATTGCATGCCTTTGTATGCTCTATTGAATGTGTAGGAGTTAGCACTAAGTCAGCTCTATTTGGTCCAGCATGCTGGAAATGAGGAGCACTCTATCTAATGAAGCGGACAACGATCCTTATTCGCCACCCCAAGAGAGCAGTCACGTCCGCACTGGCGCTCGCGTCATCCATGCTCGCTCGTTCAATCCGGGAGACATCCAACGACGGCGGCATATCGGGAATGCTGCTGTCATCCGCGACGGCGATAACATCCGAAGCGGCTCTTCCCTCAATAATAACATTAGGAATAACAGTAAATACGGAACAAAAGATGATCGATCGCGACGCCAAAGAGGCGGTCGCTGGAATAAAATGTTATTGTTCAATATGATACCCTCTCTTTTTTTTATTGTTGCGCTTGTGTGGATGCTATCCTCTCTTCATGTGTCCTCGCCTCAGCGTTTGCGGCGTGATGATACACCCGCCCCCGTCAATTCTCCAGAAGCACAAGCTCTTTTGTCAGTACCCTCGATACGAATAAAATTAAGAGAGCAAGCAGAGGAATCTGAAAACATAATTGCGAATGCGAACAATAGAGGTCCTCGTGATACAACTTTCGCGAATGGCACTAAATTGCGGAAGAAGTTTACGGAGGACAATGGTAAGAGAAAATATTATTCGGGGACGATTGAATCTTTTGATTCCAAGGAAGGGATTTATAAAATCGTGTATGAAGATGGGTAAGACTTGTCGTGTTGTATGAATGCGCGTGAACCTTTGCTCATCATTCTTGTTGCATAGCGACGAGGAGGGCCTCACAGAGAAAGAAGTATCGAAACTTTTACAAAAGAACAAGAAAATGGAGGGCAGATTGAAAACAAAAACACCCGATGCCGAAAAAGGTCTTGGCGATGAGAGCGAGCTTCACATTCTAAATTCAAGATATGATGCACATCGATACGTGAAGTCATTCGATGAAAAAGCACAGAAAGCTGCTGTGGGTCAAATGTCAAAGATTCATCCAAAATCAATACAGTTACATGGCTGGAATAATCCTGTACCCTTTCGTACCTTTCCGCTCGCGAAGAATATCTACGGGCCAATCAAAACTGTTGATCCAGATTATGGCGAAATCGCATATGAATCAATTCGAAACAACTCTAAGTTTTCCCGCACATTTCCGAATGATGATGACTACATTGCTCCAGGAGGCTTCGATTCTAATTCATTTGATACCACAATATCGCTGAAGACGAGAAATCGACGAACAATAAATTCGACCAGGAACCATCCCATCAGCCGGACTGAAAAGTTTGACCCGAAAGCCGAGGGTGTGCAGCCCAGACAGTTGCGTCAATTTTACGATGATGATAGAGTGCGTATAACTTATGCCAAAGGCGATGAAGGTCAAAGCGGGGACGACAATGATGAAAGCGCCGATGAAGAAACTGTTCAAACCGGGGCTTGTCGTGCAATGGAATGGGAATACTCTTATTATCCCACCTGCAATTCATTCCATGAGATTGATTTAGCTCGACCTTTCGATGACCCTTCGCTCTCAATCAAGCCTCGACCTGAAAATTCGATGCTAAAAGTGTCGTACATCAGTCATGGTTTTTATAGAGATGTGTTCCTTTTGGAAGATAATCGGTGGCTGTGGCCGTTGGAGTCTAAATATGAGCGTAGCGAGAGACCTACTCACACATATGGTGTTATTGATGAAGATGAGGTTGCTGAAAGAGTAGCCAAGGCATATCGTTCTGCTGTGCTAAAAATCTTCAATTGGGATCGTCCAATGGATGATGATAATAGAGAAATGGTCAAGTAAGTTGAATCGTTTCGATGAAACTGCAATTTGGTTCGCCTCCTGCGCTCTTTCCTTATGCATGTGCCCACCTTCTTTTTCCACTAGTATTGAGGCGGTTGTGATGGAACGTCTGAAAAAATCTCCTCGTATAATTGATATTTATGGTCATTGTGGGTATTCTATATCTGCCGAAACTGTACCAATTGAGTTCGAAGAGGTGGTGATTCACAAAGAAGGCTATGCCTCACGCGAGGAAGTTGAGGAACATCACAAAGATGGATTGCGCCCATATAATAAGTTCACCGTCGAAGAAAAATTGGGTTTCGCTCTTTCCATGGCAGAGAGTATTGCAGATTTACACGGATTCAGTGAAGGGGTCATTGTGCATGATGACATACAACTTTGTCAATGGCTCCGTCTTCCTGATGGTACAATGAAGCTGGGGGACTTCAATCGTGCAACAATAATGGAATATGACGTGGTTAATGAAAAATATTGCAAGTTCAATAATGGACATGCCTTTGGTAACTATCGGGCGCCTGAAGAGTTCGCAGCAAAAGATTTGGATGAAAAGATAGATGTATTTTCTTTCGGGAATAACATCTATTCAATGCTAACAGGCAAGTTTTGGTTGATTATCTTATACTTTCAGTGCCTCATCATGCTTACCTCCTTCTGACACGCTCTTTGGAACAACACAACTCAGGTTTATGGGGATTTTACGACATCGACGACGATGAGTCAACACAAGAAGCACTCATCGATGGTAAGTTACCCTACATTGATCCCCGATGGAAGCAAAGAAGTTACGTGGAAAGAAGACTAGTTGAACTGATGGAGAAGTGTTGGGCTTACAATCCTGATGACAGAGTGGATATTTTTTATGCAGTTGAATTCCTGAGAGAGACTATTTCGGAGAATGATAGGTTGACTAGAAATAACTCATAGCAGTAAACATAGTAATGGGGTTTCTATCTGGAAATCTTTGCAGAGACATATTTTGAATGGCTCATGCTATAAACATCATGTCTGAGAGGGTGGAGAAAAATCAGGTTGCAGCAACAAACTTCACCTTCGTGGACAGGTTCTGTAGATTGGACCGCACTTGCAAGTATTGGCAGAAATCCACGCTGTCCTCTTTGCAAGTGACCATAGGAAACGGTTCTACCCCTGTTCGCGGACTTCTGAAGCAAACCTCCTGCCAGGAAATACCAAATACCAAATCCCAAATTTGGTTCCGATCTGGTTTGGATCTGGCCAGTCATTTCTTAAGGTTGTGCCATAATTGTCATTTGCCCTAATTTTGTCTGATATGCTCAACAGTGGGTGGCTGCCAAAATTCGTATAAAAATTTAGGGGTATCTTTCCGTTTCCCTAATCGTCCCCTAAACGTCCCCTAAATACGATTTTAACCTAAATCAAGTTTAGGTTACCGGCCTGGCCGCGCCAGCCCGGTATCCTAAATTTGATTTAGGTTTGCCCCTAAAATTTAGGGAGCAGCCATCATCACATTTTTACCCCACACAGATCCTCATTCACCCATCAAGGAAACTTTCTGATTGCGTCTCCTTTGATTGCTGTTGGCCAATAGAAGAATTGCAATCATAACAAGAATAATGTTTTGACTTAAAAATTGGTTTTATTTTAAAATTATTTGTTATGTAATTGTTGCATCGGCAAATTCAGCTGTTATTAATTACTTAGAACGATCTTGTTTAAGAACCAAAAATTGTCTGCCCTGTGATTGCTCCTCGTATGATCACTCCTCCTGCGATCGATCCTCCTGCGATCGTGTTTCCTGCTATCGCATCTCCTGCTATCGCGTTTCCTGCGATCGCGTCTCCTGCTATCGCGTCTCCTGTGATTGTGTCTCCTGCGATCATGTCTCCTGCGATCCCGTCTCCAGCAATCGCGTCTCCTGCGATCGCATCTCCTGCGATCGAGTCTCCTGCTCCTGCGATCGCACTTCCCGATTTCACGTACAAAAACACGAAACAAACACGGTCACTTCCCGAATTTTAACGTAAACTTGAACACAACTAGTGGATACATATGGTTTGGATGTGATTTAGCTAACACCAGTGTGGAAAGAATTTTGGCAAAATTTTGGCAGCCACCCAATGAGTGGTGGGTAACTTGGACATCTGCTATAACTTCTGAACCACATGGAACTATACGGGGCCTAGCTTATGGGTGTGTAGGTCACACGATGGAGTATCTAATTAAAGGGGAACTTTTGTGTAGTAAACAGGTTAACAGGCCTGTAACCAAAAATGTTCGTAAACATGGTGAGATTCTGTAAATGAGACCACCTCATGGCAATCCTTAGATTTCGAATTTTCCGGTAGGGACGGTTTGGGGTCGGGTTGAGTGCAAAACCATGTCGCTCTGCCATCGCGGATAAATATCAGTCATAATATATTGTACCTACGACTAATTCCTTGGCTCCCTAATGACTCCTTGTAAATGCATGCGGAGTATTTTTTCTCTTGGATGTTAATGGAAAGTCATGACAGTCGTAGTTCTCATCATTGTCGCAAAAGACTCTGTAGGATGACAAGAGACGAGAGACTGACGAGAGAGGTCTCTGTCTCTCTTTTGATGCTCAGGCGTCTTCCATCTTTGACAGTGGCGGCAGTGGACGACAACTGACACCAACCCCTTCCATCTAATGCGTCGCCTAATATCTAGACACCATCCAAATCTGTTCGAGGAAAATAGCTAGTGTCGGGTCGTCGCAGGAAAAGATGCGCGTTCTAAATAATAAATGAAGTGAGCTCCGTCCATAGTTAGCGCGTAGTTTTGTTCTGTTTCGTAGTGCCCAATGAGGGACGTCTGACCTCGTGGCGAATGCACTGAATGTGTTGAATCAGATGCTTTGATTTGTGGTTCACTTGGATAGCGATGCGTGCGCAATTCTTCCACGAACAAAATTTCTTTCGTTGTAATGATCCTTGTCCTCGTAATCTTCTTCTCATCTGCTATTCTCTGTTGCAGCACCAGCGCAGCATCATTCCCTCTGTCAAGTAGTGCCTATTGATCAACTTAATCTCGACACAGTTAGCAGAGAAAAATAGTACACAATTTCACGCACAATGGTGAAGGGCACAGGCAAAAATCGGCCCGTGGCCTCGACGCCTTACACCGGCATGATCCAACGATACATAAACGACGAAAATGATAGAGAGCACGTTCAGGCAACCTTTGTCACCGTCGATACAGATCGATTCATACGGTCCCATGCTCGAGTGAATGGCACAACCGGGAAGGAAAATCAGTATCAAGATGTCGGCATCGTTCAGGACATTAAAGAGGTCTTCGGGGCAGAAACAGAGGACAACGCGAAAGGACGACGATTTCCATTAAGACAAAATCTTATTCGAATGATACGAATATCCATTTCCATCTTATTGGCTATTCCCGCGAAAGTCCTACACAAACGATACATTTATCCAACATTCCTTTCGTGGAGAGAGGGGGACGATCGCGCCCAATCTCTCATCCGGCCGGACTTCGTTTTTGAACATCCCTACATCACTTCGTCTTATTACACCAACACCAATTCCACCGTAACGTTGATACGAACCGAGAAGCTGCAAGTAGAACCCAAAAGAGATCGCCCCTCTGATAGAGAAAGAGGCATCGCCTCCCGACTGGCTATTGTCCGTCCCTTTTGTGAATTCGATGCCGAGGCCCTGCCCACCACCTTTGCTTGTTGGAACAGCATGGTGCCGTGTAGGGCGGCGGAACAAGATCTGGGAGACTACGTAGATCCCGGAGAGGAAACCGACGAATGGGTCATATTCGATATGAGCGTAAATGGCACCGGCCGGAAATTGAATGACGAGGATAAAGACAATTGGGAATGCGAGGCCGACTACAACAACACCTCTTGGTTTCGAGGGGTGGCATATAGTCTATTCAAACGGTGCAAGCGCAAACCCAAGGCGAAGGAATATTTCGATGATGTTCCGGTGGATGGACTGCGGTCGACATCCGCCGATTTGTTTCTGTTTTATTCGCAGACTTTCGCGGATAGTCCTGTGGCCATGCGTGCTGTGGATGAAATTATCAATGAATTCTTCAGTCCGGGAGGTACGTGCTCGATCGCTCTTTTTGATTTCTTTTGCTTCTTGTATCGTAAACGCCTGACTTTCTCATTCGACTAGGATGGAGCCGATGTTTCGATAACGTGTACGCCATCGAGGCCAACATACCACCAGAGTTGGACTTATACATCCCCACGGCGCAAGAGGAATTGTATAATTGGGTCAATGGTCCCAACCGACAATTTGAAGCCGCTTTTCGTATCATTCAGTCTGGAGAGTGGGGAGATTATGATGCGTTTTACTTGATGGAGGGAGATAGCGTCCCTGTGAAGAATTACTGGTTGGACGTTCTTTTAGGAGAGATCAATGAGCACAGACCATTTGCTGTCTTGGGAGCGTGAGTACTAACATTGAATTTGATGACTTGAAATTGTTACTATTTTTGACACTGACACTGCTGTTCACTCAATTTTTCACGCATCCTTCCCTGAAACACGTTTCCGGATTCATACAGACAATACGACGGCGACAAATGGTGCGTTTTCCCAAGATTTTTCACGTCATCTGTTATTGTCTACCGGTGGGTTTGACTGATAATTTTTCTGTACAGGGATATATTTTATGAAGCCATCCCCATATCTCTACTTCACCACACCAACGGTAATGCCATTTACAACACATCCCATCCGCTCTTAGAAAGGCTCGTAGGTCAACTCGAAGTTGAAGCGGCGTGTCCATACAATTCTATTCCTTACGATTACCGTATGTCTCAAATGTGGGTTGAAGGTACGTATAGAGTTTACTTTTGCAACTGGGAATTTACCATTTTTTCACTTTGCAACCTCTCCTTGCGTTGTCGAAAGGAACAATGGGCATTGTTCCGAAACTGGCGACCAAAATCATGTTGAACGAGGAAGGGCAAAACATTACTCTTTCTGATAACACAGTCATGTTCACAAAGTGGGCAAAGCGATGGCGAGTTTCTCCCAGTCCTGCTACGCTCCTGGATGTTTACTTTGTACATCTTAATTTTTTTCTTCCCATTGCCCTTGTTTGCAGGCAAGACGAGATACCCTACAAATTTACCAAAGCCATCCATAACTATGCTGCTACCAATCTTATTCCTCGCCACCTTGGGCCTGAATATATTATTCATGGAGCCAAGCTGTATTCTCCGTGGGATCCCTCTCGTATAAAAATCACATTGGTCGTATCTGAGTGGTTCTTTGATCGCTCGTTGAGCCTCATCAAATCTCTCGATTCTAGGGATCACCCCTTTGATCGAATAATTATCATGATCCCTCCCTCGATATCGAATGATCATGATTATACCAAGTACACTAGGGTTCCAGTGACGCTGCAGTTTCGCGATGCGCCGGACTTTCTTGACCTCTGTGCTGCGGAAGTGGACACTGAATGGTTCATGGTAGGTCGATACTGAATACACGATGCAACATATCGGTATATGTTTTCTGACAGTATTATTATATTTATAATGTCACATCGAAACAGATAACCAATTCGTATCACCTAGTTGCTAGGCATGTTGATCTCATGTTCACTCCCGGAAAGTTCGTGCCAGTCATTCCATTCACACCAGCGACATATCCATTCTGCCTCAAGTACCCATACTGCAAGGAGACTATTGCTCTGGCACAACGGTGGAACCCGAAGCACAGTCAGGTGGTGCTTGATATGGATATGTTGTACCATACAAGAGAGAGAAATTTGTTCTGTGAAGAATGGAGAGAGCGAAACGGAGACAATGGTGAGGATCTTTATGCGAAACACCAACCGATGCGATTTAAAATTAGAGGAGATAAGATTGTGGGGCCCAAAGGTCCAACCGGAACAGATTATTTCGCTTACTTAACGAGGGAGAATAGGGCTGGAATGTACAAAATGACAGACAGGTCGTTATATGGCGCCCGCTCTCCGTTTGTCAAGGTGTATCGAAAAGAAGAAAAGCTGGACGGAATGTCAGAAGATGAGCTGGTGAGACGAATGGGGATGACAATGCTCAGTAACCAAACCGAATGCAGTTGTGATCGTTTTGACACCGAAAAAGACTGCATAGGATCAGGGCTTGGTTGTCAATGGAGGTAAGTTAGTTGCGCTGCTCATTTGACATATTCGTTGTTGCATTGTCGATTGACGTCTTCGGACACGTTTCTTATCCTCACAAACAAGACCTCTGTTTGAGTCTTGTCATCCACCGGAGATGATTGATGATGGTGATCCTATTTGTTCAACAACAGAAGCTCCAACAATGACCCCGTCCTTCTCTATTGATAGACTGCTCATGGACACGGAATCCCCTACAAATGAAGAAGTAGAGCAATCCGATAACGAAGAAGCAAGTAAAAAACGTAATGACAGCCCGCTGTCTTTGCTCTCTTCGTTATTCAAATCCCGAGAGCATTATTCGAGCCAGAATAGAGATCTAGTACCAGAGATGGAAGTGGCTCAATTTGAAGATAATGGCCAAGTCGACGAAGATGAATACAAAATTGACAACGAGGCGATTAGGAATAGATTTTTGTTGTTAGCAGATGACCATAACACAATTGTGAATGATAGTTCGTCTTCTTTGAAAGGAGAAGCTGTTCCAGTAGTGTCTCCTTTGGAAGTCACCAAGATGTGCCCAACTTGGGGGCCTAGTTTTGTCCCTCGGCGGTTCGAAAATATCTTGCCCATGGACGACTTCATGTACAGAAGAAAAGAACGTGGTGATCCTCCCTGGAGTTCAAAGTTCACAAAAGGGCTCTTACCTGGTCGGGCTCTTCACACACAACACCAGATGGTGCATTTAGAAAGCAAGAAGCGCTCAAACGGAAGGACAATCCAGCTTCCTTCATCGGAAGATAGCCGAAAACGCCGCCTCGTAGTGATGTATGGAAACGAACGCAAGCCATTACGATTATTTTTTGAGACATCATCTTTGTCAAGCATACTGCATGAAATGGGGCACAGCTTTGCTGAAGCCGACCAGTACACCCAGAATCAAGCCAAAGTTAGAGCTTACATTGATGAAATTTTTCCAGCAGTTGCGAAAATGTGGGCTGAGGCCCTCACAATTTTTCAGCCGCTACAAAACATTGTTCCAACAACTTCAGTATGCGGTGAATATCCTATCCCAGATGAGCACATAGAAGAAGGTGTTCCAGATGCAGATGTTGTCATGTATGTTGTAATTCAAAAAGATTCTTTGTGCACTGTTGACAGCAAGCCTTTTATCAGTGTATGTCATTTTGATCAAAATATGAGACCGCTGATTGGTTCCCNCGCTCTTCCGATCTTCAGTGTATGTCATTTTGATCAAAATATGAGACCGCTGATTGGTTCCCTTTCGATTTGTCTCGACAATATGGGTCTCATAGACAGTGAGGTAGACGAAAACGAGATGCTGCGTCATGTTGTATTGCTGACAAGAGTAAGTTATCTCGTCTCGTCACTGCAATTGATAAGTGCTCACCGTCTCATCCTATTTTTTGCCAACAGCTCGTCGGACAATTTCTTGGTCTCAGCCCAAGCTTGTTCAGCCATTTTCGGAACCCCGACACTGACGACCTTTGGGGTGGAAGATACGTGAACATTTCATGCGATGGCAGTGGAGAAAAAGAAGTGTTCTTGTCAAATGTCATACAGCAGCAAACAACATCGGATGGGGAACTTTACTATGAAATCTCAACACCAACTGTTAAACAAGTTGTACGCAACCATTTTGATTGCCAGAGCATGACAGGTGCGAGACTGAGCTCCCCCATTCTTGATAGCGATGATAATTGTGCGTTTTCAAACCTAGACCTCAGATATCATTTTGATGAAGACATGACAACGCTATCACTGAATGTCGACGCGACGTTTTCTAGAACACCGTTGTCTCTAGCGATTTTGGAAGATTCTTCATGGTACAAAGCCAATTTCACGTCCGCAACCACTCCATCTTTTGGAAGGGCGGCCGGTTGTGGCTTTATCTATGAACGATGCATTTCGAAAGGCAAAATACCAGATTATTCTACTGGGTATTTCTGCAATACTCTGGATGACTCACGTACAGGTTGTGATTTCACACACCGAAATAAGGCAGGCTGCGACTTGAACAGATATGCAAAGCCCCCCCCAAAATTTCAGTATTTTTACCCTGAAAATCCTGATTTTGGATCTATTTATGACGATGTAGATCACTGTCCGATGAGATCAAAGCATTTAGCATCTTGCTCCTCCGGCTCAAGAATATCATCATCTTTTGTAGGAGAATTCTTTGATGAAAGTAGTAGGTGCTACGAAACTGATGCGGGATCTTCAATCTGTTTAGAAACTATTTGCAACCCAGATGACAAATCGTTGCGTCTCATTGTTCAAGGCAAGTCCTTTCTGTGCAAATATCATGGAGAAGTCATCGACGTGGGTTTGGGTTACTCTGTTATCTGTCCAAGAATAGCTGCTGTATGCCCTGATCTTGTCTGTCCATCTAATTGCTCCGGCAAGGGGATTTGCGACTACTGTAAGGACATCCCAATCTGTATTTGTGATAACCCGTTTGATGAAAGCCCTGGCTGCTGGGATAGTTGAATGTCACCATGGACACTGCATTGGAATTAAGTTTATTGAAATTAACACAAGATGGCTCTGCTGGTAGGGTATCAATAGAAGGAAAAAAGGGAGGAAAGTGGAGGATGACGAAATGTCTGGCCTGTTGACGAAAGAAGTCTGACAGGAATTATGGCGTAATGCACTTTTCTTAGTTTGAGAGAGTTAGAATTCATACGACGTTTGCTGTACTTTCTGGGAATCATTTGTAAGTTAATAGATTTCAAAGCAGGATACCAACGAACCATGTTCTAAAACATTCCTAAGTATTTGAGCTGCGATTGGTTGAGAAGTTATCGCAGTCCCTCGGGCAGAGTTGGAACCTGTTCAAAAATACAAGCTAGCACGTGCAAGTTACAGTTTCCTTTGTGTGTCTTAGAAAAGAGGGGGGGGGGGGCATCTCTTGTGAAAGTGCCTAGCTTCCCCTGTTATTGGGTTTTGACAGACAGAATAGATTTGTAATACCGATGACAATAATTTCAGGAGGAGGAGTGACATATCCTACCCAGACTGTATGTCCTGGGTGTATGTAAGACCTCACTGCCTGGGGGTTGGGCAATAGCTTGCTATAGTTGTGATCAAAACTATCATATCATGTATGATAGAAGATGCTAAGTTTCCAATGGTGATTGACATGATATTAAGCCTTACCCTTACAACACTGGTTTATCACACAATCATTGTACTATGTCCCTGTACCTCTCCATTTACCGCACAATCTAGTGGGACAACATCCTTTGTTTTTTGATTCCATACAAACATAAAATAAACTAACTTCATGCTAACTTAAGCCAGATTATAAGCACAACACATGTATAAATGATACATTATGTTGAACTTATAAAAGTTGGCAATTGTATAATGGTGTAAAAATATTGGCACTCTAAGCACACACCTTCCCAGATTTTTTGTATTGTCAGATATGATACCATCTTCCTGCCAGTTCTTGCCCATTCTCTGCAGTGCACATCCTCCAACTTATGCTATTCTCCACTTGCTACCCAAACTTACAATGCACCAACGAAAGGTGTTGCGCACATCATCAACAATGTCCATCCTTCTGCTTCTGTGTCTCAAATTGCAAAAACCTGTACAATCACCTATTACAGAGAATGACATTGTCGCAAATAAAAAAAGAAAGGGTTTATTATATCCTTTGCTTTAATTGGGATTTCTTCTTATGTTTGAATTCAAATTAAAATGAGTACAAAGATATGAGTTATGTTTGTATAGAAACATCGTCAATGAAAGAAAAACTGGTTATTTCAATTTGTTAAGTTTCCTATTTTAGTCATTAAGCCATTACACTGACCTAAGCTGATAGTTAGGGGAATTTTAAATGTAGGAATATAATTTTTCAAGTCGATTGGACACTATTTTTTTGAGTCATTGAATCAGTTAAAACTGAGGACTGCAAACTGCTCATCCTCATGTTTTTATCATGTAAATTACGAGATGATTGATTTTCTACAGGGATTGACTATAGAGTTGTCTTTCTTTTGACAGAAGACTTGGTCTTGCTGGCTTGTCTTGATATTGTCAAGACATCTTAACCTTGCCAAACATCTTGGTCTGGATCCTTGGGAGTCCCATGATGTTTTGGTGTTCAGGATGATAGATATCTAAATGATGCCTTCAATTTGTAGGGCAATCTTGTATCCTATTTTGGGCACAGTTTAGGCAGGAATCCCTGAAAGCATCCTTGGCTCATATCACTCACCCCCATGAATGGAGCAATAAGGTGTCAGATACCTCCAGCAGAAAAGATAGCTTTAGGCAGAAAAAAATATTGTTGGCATATGATGACGTTTAAGTGTCGGATGGAGAGAGGGGATAAACCTTGTCTAATTTATTCAAAGTCAGGTGTAACTCTCCTAACATTCAATCTTTCAGATTTTGTTTGGCGTTGAACCCTTATGGTGCCATTTGTGTGACCTGACATGATAGTCCAAAGATCACTTTCATATCGGCTTTCAGTTTTGTGGAGGATACCATCTCTTTCTAGCAGTACTTTGAAACTGGGCTGATAATCCCAGTCAATAAGGGCAATGTTTTTCCTCTCTGTGTTTTGTCTGTTTTTTATCTTTATTCCTTAATTTGACCAGTCAGCAAGGAAGAGAATGTGCAACATGTCCCTTCGAAAAATTGCTGCACCTGGAAAGGTTTTTAGATTTTGTGATAGGTAGAGCAAATGGCCCATGCTGCATTGATGAGAAAGTCAGCTATGTCACTCTCCTTGACTGTGTTGGCCATGTCTATGTCAGCTGTGTGGAGCATTGCTATGATTGTTTGATGCACTTGGTTGAGTATTGTGTTCACCACTGGTTTGCTTACGCTTCAGACCATATGAATCACAAAGGGTCTGAAAGTGAAGTTTGAACTCACTTCCATTGTGATAGATAATGTCTTCACTATGTGGGTGATGGTTAAGCTAGGTTTTGTTTATTATGCCTAATGTAGCGGGCAATTTGTCAAAGTAGGGTTGCTTGGATTGGATATGTGTGTCCTTGCCCATTTCTCCCTTTGTACCCATGGG
>JALLPD010000417.1:0-16337 GCA_036940065.1 Cyclotella cf. meneghiniana
CGAAAAAAAAGAACTATCCCCCATAGAGGTAAATAGCAAAGATACATTTAAAATTCAACATGGAGGCTAAAACATAAGTTCCTTCGAATATGTATCTTTTGACATTTTGTAGGGACTTATAATCCGATTTCTACGGTAGATGGCATCACAATTAGTGGGAATTACATACATTCAATTGGGCCCGTAACTCCAGGCTAACACCAGGCTAACACCTGACAAAGTCTCCGTCACACCATAGCGACCACGATACAATACCGCAAGGCCCTATTCGCTTCTAGGGCAAACAATTGACAGGCCACCGTAACAATACAACGCATCCAAGCTGCCCATAGCGCCCACTAGAGATCACAACCACAGCAATGAAGGCCTATCTGAGCCTGTCCCACGGCAACAATCCCCTCGGGACTCTGCGTCTGACCCTCCGCCCAGACATCGTGCCCCAAACGGTCGAAAACTTTGTCCACTTCCTCACATGTCACAACAAGAACCCCTCCTCCTCCTCGATCGGCTACCGTTCCTCCACCTTCCACCGCATCATCCCCAAATTCATGGCCCAGGGAGGCGACTTCCTCCACCACGACGGCACAGGATCCGCATCGTTGTACGGGCCCAAATTTCCCGATGAGAATTTCATACTGTGCCATTCTCAGCGGGGAACGCTCTCCATGGCCAATTCGGGCGTCGATACCAACGGATGTCAATTCTTCATCACTTTTAGACCCACGGCGCATTTGGATGGGAAGCACGTTGTCTTCGGGTATGTCGATTGGAGGGAGGATCCGGAGAGTGCTCGTGTTTTGGAGATCTTGGAGAAAGTTAAGACGGATAGGAGGAATGATCGACCGCTGGAGCGGGTGGAAATAAGCGATTGCGGGGTCATTGACGAACGTAGGACGAACAAAAGTGAGGTCGGGGAGGGAGGGACAGAGAAATTGGTGGGGGAGGCGAAGAAGAAAAAGTTGTTGCAGGCTTATGGACAAGTCCAAGGAGAAGGAGAAGTTGATCCGGCCGAAGATTTTGATGAAATAGATTTAGAGGAAGACGACGCACTTGAAGATCAAGTGGAAGAAAGGACTCAGGCACCAATTAATGAGTCCTCCCGTTCACTCGATTCCAAACCTCCTGGTGACGATGAAATCGACATAGAAGATGAACACGACCAACCAGAAGAGGACCAACATGAATCAGACTTGCCACCCACCGGAAAAGTTTACTCCAAAAAAGCCGCTCTTCAAAAACGTCTCGCCGCACTGCGCACAAAGATCAACCAGTCTCGCACTCTCAACCGTCGCGAAGTACACGCTGAGGCCAAAAGAATGGGGACCGACGAAGCAGCCTCTCAAGAGCGGAGACGACAAAACAAACAAGATAAAACCACCAAACAGAAAGAATATGAAACATACGTCGTTGGGAAGCTCAAAGCCGTGGCGGAGGCTGATTCAAAAATGACGGACGATGAGAAAGCGGAACAGAAGAGGTTGGCGAGTCTGGCGCAGCCTGCATACGAAAGCATCCGAAAAATGAACGCAAAAGCTGATAAGATGGAAAGGGCGCAGTATGGCCCCGATGACTATTACAACCCTGAAGGGCAATATTCCAACTATGAACGGAACTTAAAGTCTATTCGTCATAATACTACGTCAAAGAAGGGTGGCGTTATATCTTTGACGACTGACTCGTTCGATCCAACATTGACCAACTATGGAGGGAACTCCTCAAATGACAAGTCCTCGGAAAAAGATGGAGCAAAACGCCTTGCCGATGAAATGAAACGACGTGCTGAGAAGAGAGCCAATAAAAGGGGCAGGCCCGAATTTGACGCATATGATGTTTCCTATATTAATGAAAGGAACAAGAAGTTTAATGAGAAGATCTCGAGGAACTTTGATGAGCATACTGCGGAGATTAGACAGAATCTAGAGAGAGGTACAGCACTTTAATGTTCCTTTTTCTTGCGCTCATTCAGAAGTAAGTAGTGAGCACATTATACTCAATTGAACTAAAAAATGTATTAACTGTATTGTCTATAATTAATCAAACATATCATAATATTTTCATTTCATATAATAGACTTCGTCTATTCGATGGATGCGCCTTTCAACACCTACATGGACGAAACACATAACTTATGTTTGCATTGGCACAAGCTCGGAGACGAGCTCACCGTCTTCGTTCAATGTCATGTCTGCTGGAAAATTCTTATCGACTCTGTACATCAATGTCTTCACTCTCTTCTTAGCAGGTTCCACGAATGCATAAGATTCGTCTTCCGCAACTCCTTCAATAAAGACAGTGCAACCATTTGTGATTTCTCCCGAAATGAGCATTTTACTGAGCTTAGTAACCACAGTTTGCTCTAAATAACGCTCCACAGGACGCGCCCCGTAGTTGCGATCGTAGCTTGCGTCGAGTATAGCTTCCGCTCCACTCTTTTCCAACACCACACGGATGCCTTGGCTCGCTAGCCTCTTCTTGATACCCTTCATGGCCTTCTGGCAAATCTTTTCGAGCTGAGCTGCTCCCAAAGAGTTGAACATGACCACGCCTGAAAGCCTGTTCAGGAATTCTGGACTGAAATGAGCTCGTACTGCCTTCATTACGCGTGCTCTGGCCATATTTCTCGATGTCTCGGATGTATCGTCGTAATCAAGTAGTGCTGATGCACCCAAGTTTGATGTAAGAATGATGACTGTGTTGGTGAAATCTACGGTTCTGCCCTTGCTGTCCGTCAACCTTCCTTCATCAAGGACTTGCAACAATACAGTGAGCACTTGCTTGTGAGCCTTTTCAACCTCGTCAAAGAGTACAACTGTATACGGCTTCCTACGGACAGCCTCCGTCAGTTGGCCTCCCTCGTCATGCCCAATGTAGCCAGGTGGTGCTCCAACAAGTCGAGCGACTGAATGAGGTTCAGTGTATTCAGACATGTCAATCCGGACAATGTGCCTTTCATCACCATCGTACAGCTCACTGAAGAGACTTTTTGCAAGTTCTGTCTTCCCAATGCCGGTGGGCTGGGAGCAGGGTGTTTGACTGGGAGGCATAGTGTGTTGTTTTGCTAGATTGAAGGCTGTTGTTAATGTAATAAAAATTCAGAAAACCGATTGGAGGTTTGAATTCAGTGAGGAAAGGAGTGTCCAATTGGAGCTCTGATTGGACTGTCCGACTCATGACTGATCCAATCGATCAATCGACAAATGCAGTTTGATTTGATTGTTCATGATTATCGGGCTGTACAAAGTCACCGATTTGTAGCGCCAATCAACCAATCAAGCATATGGGACTCACTCTGATCCGATCCGATCCGATCCGTGGATTGGGCCTACAAAGTCCCAGCCTTAACTATCTCAACCATGGAATCATTTTATCTGAAGTCTAGCTGTTTGATGTATTGGCTGTGGAGAGAAAGAAGATGAACTCTGTTTTGTGACAGATTCCTAATACTCCTCACAGAATAGCTGAACATCTCTGGTATGGGCTCAGAGGAGATAAACAGTGCAAATTTTTAGCACTCTTTATAATATTGAAAGACAGATTCACTTTTCAAAACAGTATTTTAAACATCACATTTCCTACGAATTGGGAACTTACTCCATATCATTTTTGTTTCTGTTTCATTTGCCCGGCTCTCTGTAGATTTTAATTTGAATGTCACAATATCAAGCGGTTCGTCATTGATTTCAACCAACAGTAATCTGACAGCTATCCAAAATAATCAACAAAATAATGGGGAGGTTTCAGGAAAATTATACAACCATTCAAGTGTATTGCATGTGTCACCTAAAACTTTGGTGGAGACCCTATCAAAGAGTGTTAGAGCGCTGTGAGAAAGATGACAAAGGCAGCCATTCGGATCATTTTCATCCTTACACCAACGGTTGCGAATTGTCACCGATTCAATAGGGCATGATCCATTCAGATCTACCGCCCACCAGAGAATGTCATGACCTATAATATCATTGGTGTGGGAAAAGGTGTTCGCATTCCCATCCGCTGCTCTCCTCTGATGAAATTTACCATGAGTAGATGACTGTCTTGCAATTTTTCCCTCGGCGACATTGACACCAGTCAAAAAAACTTGGACCTTGAACATATGCAACTGCGCACCTGTATTGGAAATCAACCTCACCTCACTCGCATTTTGGTAGCAAGGTAGACAATCAGGACCATCAGCACAAAAGATACTGTTTATATTGATTGGTGCCTCGGTGAAAGTGCAAGCTGTTCCATCAAATATAGCATAGCTGTTGTCATAGGGGAAATTATACTTCCATGAACAAAGACTTTAGTTAAAGTTAGTGGCATCATAAAACATGTTATTCATGATTTGAACAACAGATGTGTCCCATTGGCTGATATCTTTGTTGAAGGATGAAGCACCACTGAACATGGAATCCATGCTTGTAACACGGGATGTATCCCATTGACCAATGTCTTGGTTGAAAGATGAAGCACCCAAGAACATGTAATCCATGCTTGTAACACGGGATGTGTCCCGTTGACCAATGCCTTGGTTGAAAGACGAAGCATAGTAAAACATGGTACTCATGCTTGTAACTTGGGATGTGTCCCATGAGCCAATGTCTTGGTTGAAGTTAGAAGCACGGGAGAACATATCAGACATATCTGCCACATTGGATGTGTCCCATTGGCTAATTTTGTGGTTAAAGGATGATGCACTAACAAACATGTAGCTCATGCTTGTAACTTGGGAAGTGTCCCATTGGCCAATGTCTTGGTCAAAGGCATCTGCACCATGGAACATGTCAGACATGTCTGTGACTTGGAATGTGTTCCATTGGCCAATGCTTTGGCTGAACTCCATGGCAAAATAAAACATTCCAGACATGTCTTTTACACTGGACACATCCCATCCACCAATGTCTTGGTAAAAGTGCAAACATTTCCAACATGTTTTGAACACTTGACGTGTCCCATAGCCTAATGTCTTGGTTGAAGGTAGAAGCATAATAAAACATTCTAGACATGTCCGTTACACTAGACACATCCCATCGGCAAATGTTATGGTCAAGGTTAACAGCAATGAACATTTCAGCCATGTTTTTAACATTTGAGGTTTCCATTCACCTATGTCTTGGTTGAAGGCCGAAGCAGAAGAAAACATTCCAGACATGTCTGTTACACTGAACACGTCCCATCGGCCAATGTCTTGGTTGAAGCCAGATGCATGGCAGAATATGAAACTCGTTTCTGTTACACTTGACGTGTTCCATTCGCCAATGTCTTGGTTGAAGGCCTTAGCATCACAAAACATTCCAGACATGTCTGTTACACTAGACACATCCCATCGGCCAATGTCTTGGTTAAAGTAACCATTACCAAACATGTCAGACATATCTTTAACACTGATCTATCCCATTGACCAATGTCTTAGTTGAAGGATGAAGCACCCCAGAACATGGAACTCATGTCTGTAGCACTTGAGGTGTTCCATTGGCCAATGTGTTGGTTAAAGGCCGACACGCTTCTGAATATGCCAGACATGTCTTTAACACTTGAGGTGTCCCATTGGCCAATGTCTTGACTAAAGGATGAAGCACCCCAGAACATGGAGCGCATGTCAGTAACACTTTAGGTGTTTCATTGGCCAATGTGTTGGTTGAAGGCCAAAACACCAGCGAACATCCAACCCATATTTGTAACACTCGTAGTGTCCCAAAGGCTAATATCTTCGTTGAAGTGAGAACTAAAAGCTTCATAATAAAACAGGTAGGACATATCTGTGACATCTCTTGTGCACCATTGTTCAATTTGTCCATATGCTGTGAATGGCTCTCCACATGATGAGTTTGTTGAACATTTATTTTCAATGAAAGAAAATAACGCAGCTCGGAGAGTTGCCTTGTCAGGAAAGCAAACCTGGAGAGTGGCCAACACATGGATATGAACGGGAAGAGAATTATAAGGATGAGGAATGCGGAGGATAGTTTCATTGCTAAATGTGATGTGAGCAATTATGATCTAATTATGATATATGGTACCATAATGTGTATTGCTCTGTGGCGATTTGGGTAAAAGTGGAGCTGTCCATGTAAAAAGGAGTAATCATTGTAGAGCTAATAATATGAGCTCTTCCACTATTCCCAACAAGTTGTGACAATTTTTCTGTAGCCAGTCATCAACGTGAATAACTGTTCTCATTTGTGAATCATGCAGGCAATAATGAAGGCCAAAATGGCCTCATTGTTGATGCTGTCCATTTGGAAGATAGGCATAGATAGGCATAGTCAGCTGAAATTGGCAGATTCTGCCAAAATTGGCAGAGTCTGCCAAGATCGGCAGAGTCGGCCAAAATGGGCAGAGTCGGCTGGTTTTGGCAGATTCTGCCAAATCGGCGGTATCCTGAAGAAAACTTATTGATTCCAGTGTTAAATCTGCATTGTCCGCAGAAATGGGCAGAGCATGCTGACATCAGCATTGTCTGCCGAAACCATCAGAGTCTGCTGAAACAGGCAGAGTCTGCCATGACTGGCATGGTCGGCAGGAGACAGCCTCGTGGGGCGTCAGCTCAATAAGAAAAGGTCCAAAGCATAGTCATTTTGATCACGCATCCCCAGTCCCCATTGCAATTTCATCAACTCTTTACTAACTTACGCCAATAATGAATGGCAATATATAATATGTTTTCTCCCCATTCCTAAATATAGTAATGGTACCATATTGTACTGTTATGAAGAGTGGAATCTGGACATATTAGAATAATCTAGCCTGATTCCCTGATCTCTCATAAATTTTTTCTCGGTCTACCTATTATCTTTTGCAACTCACTTTTCATACATGCTCCATTTTTTCCCATGTAATATTTGATCACCTCAGCAAGAATCTGCTATGCAAGAAGACCATATCCGGGGTACAAATAATATTATATTCAGACTCAACACTTGTTCACACTGAATGATGATGTGGTTTTGAGAGATGTGAAGTGACATGTGATTGTCTAAAATTTATTGCGTAATTTACTTACTTGATGTATTGATATAAATTAGTCACAAGATGTTCAAGAAGTTCTTCAAGATGTTGCTTTGTTACATGCCACCACTACCAGGGAATCATTAGATCATAATAATTATGGAACCCCTGAACATTGTAATCTTAATCTCTAGTCCTTCTTACAAATGAGGGTTCAGCCATTTTTCAAGAGCTTAAGATTCCAACTCCTACTGAGTCTCACATATAAGAAAATTACATATTTACATCAATTTCAACTTAGTAAATTACAATATAAATTTTAGAAAATCATATATCACTCCACACCTGTTATACACAACATCATCATTCAGTGCGAACAGTGTCGAATCTGAATAAAATATTATTTGTACCGGATATGGTCTTCTTGTATGGCTATTGCAGAGGTGATCAAATATTGCAAGGAATAAAATGGAGCATGTATAAAAAGTGAGTTGCAAAAGAAAATAGACCAAGAAAAATAGATGAAAAAGCAATATTTTCATAACAATTTTTGTGGTGTATCTATCATACTACTTTCCTTACTCCTTTTTACCTTGGATAGCTCCACTTTTACCCAAATCGCCATACAGCAATCACATTGGGTGCCTGCCATAATTTATTTTTTGCCCAAACTGTACCCAAAACCACAAAACTAAATCCCAAATTTGGTAACGATTTGGTTACAATTTGGCCAGGCATTTCTTAACTCGAATCAGAACAGATTGCTTTAAGGATGTTTTACATACTGGTACTGGTGTAGCAATTGTTTAGCAATATGGCAACTGGATCATTCATAGCCTTTAACAAGCTTAAAACTTTCTATTTAAGTATCACAAATTTTCCTGGAAACCAGTGTTCTTAGATCTACCAAAAATTAACAATCCATCAGAAGTTTTGTACCAGTTGGTTCTGTTGCATCGCATTTGGCATCCATAGAAAATTTACCTTTGGCTATTCATGATGTCTAGTAATTTTCAATAAGGTTGGGCGCTTACTAACTGCAAGTGACATGTGGGGTGGTGATATATCTCTAGGGGTAGTTTTGCGAGGAATCTAATGGTGATGTCAGCAACCTCCAGAACAGCCTGGAAGTATGTGTGTTTGGAAAAAGTCTTACGACTATACCAGATCTGGTATAGGTATAGACATTAGTGGCATACTGGAACTGGTATATTGTTTCAATTGACGTTAAGGTTGTGCCGTAATTGTTTTTTGACCGAATTTGGCCTGATGAGCATCACTCTCAACAATAGGAATTTGGATATTATTTTGGCAATTCACGTGGCCCGGTTTGGGGGATAACAAAAACATGTTTTTTGGTCAAGTAAGAGTAGGAAACTAGTTATGCAAACAAACAATTTAGGCTGCACAAATTTCCTTAACACATAGGACCTCACAAATTTCCCTAACAACTTGGGCAGCACAACGCACCATGACCATTTGGACTGCACAAATTCTACTCACAATTCAGACTGCACAAAATTCTCTAAAACTTTGGACTGCATGAATTTCCCCAACAATTCAGACAGCACAACATCTCTGACAATTAAGTCTGTAGAACATTCCCGAACAATTTGGACTGTACAATTTTCCCAACAACTCAGACTGCACAACATCCCCGAACAATATGTATTTCCTAATGATTTGGACTGTACAAATTTCCCTAACACTGTGGACACACAACATTCCCTGACAATTTGGTCTAAACAAATTTCCATAACAAATCAGACTGCACAAATTTCCCTGACAATTCAGACAACACAAATTTCCCTAACAATTTGTACTCTACAAATATCCCTAACAATTTGGACTGCACAGATTTTCCTAACAATTTCAGACAGCACAAAATTCCCTAACAATGTGAAATCCACAAATTTTGCTAACACAGAGCATACCAAAAACACAAAATCAAAAATTATGTAATTTGTACATATATCCCTAACAAAAATACAAAATCACAAAACTCAAAAACTGTTTTTCACCCCCTGTCTTCCATTGCCCTCTACTTTTTTGCCCCCGTCTTACCTACAATGCAAGACATAGCTCTGGATCCTTGTAACCCAGGCCTCTTGATATTGCAAAGAGAGGAGGGTCTTTCAAATTGTGTAAATGTGTGACCTAAGCCATTGGTCCGAAAAAATAAGTAGGTGAAAAGAGGTAGATAGAACATGATGCTCCAAACGATGGGCAGTTATTTTAATTATGAGCTATTTAACTGATTTAAACTGAGCAGTGGAGAATTTCAGTCCTCATGCTTTTATCATGTAAAATGCAAATCATCATGTGTGTTTGCTGTAGACACTCATATGTTTTGTGCTAAAGACATAATGAGGGTTTGTGTAGAGTCCAAACATTCCTGGTATGATCCATTTTAAGAGACTTCAAGATCATGTGTAGGTTTATAGACAGTGCTAGTATGTTTTGACAAGATCAAATCTTTGAAGATTTGGATCTCTGGAAAAGGGATCTTTTACAGGTTCGTAAACTTTTAGCTAATGGGATTTACGCTAGTTGAAATTTTGGTACCCTTACATACATATACATACTCATTTAACCTAGAGGCCCTGAGAGAATTCTAGGCTGATGTTACATTCTTGTGTCCTGATTAAGGGCCATGTTATGGGCTTGTGTTTACTTAAAGGGTATGTACATACTTGGCTCATGTCACTTGCCATTGTGATTGGAGAATCAGTGTGATTGTGTAAAGTAAAACCTCAGCAAGGAAAAAATCTATGTTAAGCCAGGCTTGAACCTTTTGAAGGAGAAAAGCTGCAAGTTGCTGTGACATCTTGCTGTATGTCTGTTCTACAGTGTAAGTGCTTATGGAGAGGGAGACTTTGGACCAATTTGGCTTACTCTGACTCATACTCTTGCATTTGTTTTGCTTTCCTAAATCATATCTGTAATGACTTACTTCCGCATGAAACCCTGATTGTCACATCATATAATTTGTTGATAGGGCAGGTATCACATTCATATGGACCAAATCTTAGTACTGGAAAGTACCTGTGTTTGCTATACTAGTGCTTACACCAACCCTGTGACTAGACTTTTGAGAGGATTCCGTCAGGTTGGTCTTGGGTTACCTGTTGTCTCCTGATTCTTCATATTTGTGTGCCAGAGGAAAAATGAACAGCACTTCCCATCTTTCGAATTGCATCACTACATGTAGGCGGTAGGCACTGCATAGTAGGTTGTTTTTGAATGAATGGACAATTGGTGTATGTTAGGGACACACAATGTCACTAGAAGCTGCTGACAAGGCCANTCAGTGTATTCAGACATGTCAATCCGGACAATGTGCCTTTCATCACCATCGTACAGCTCACTGAATAGACTTTTCGCGAGTTCCGTCTTCCCAACACCGGTTGGCCCCAGGAAAAGGAAAGATCCATCTGGCTGAGATGGCCTTGCAAGGCCCGCCTTGGATCGCAAAATACAATCGGTGACTTGGTCTACTGCTTCGTCCTGTCCAACAACACGTTCCTTAATTCTATCAGAAAGATGAAGTAGGCGCTCGCGTTCAGTCTGCGATAGTTTGTTAGCTGGTATTCCTGTCCATCTTGAAATAATTTCCGTAATGTGCTTAGGGAGCACCACCTCCAAGGCAAGCGAATCGTCGTCATCAAGGTTGTCATTTTGTTCTGCTTTCCTCTCTTCTTCCTCTTTGACAATCTTTGCTATGTGTGTCTTTAGATCGGGGATTGCACCATATTTGAGGTCTGCTGCGAGTTCGTAATTGCCGACTCTCTCCGCTGCTGCTGCCTTGGCCTCCAGAGTAGCCAGCTTCTCTTTGGCGTCTTTCAGCTCATCAGCACGTCCACGATCTGCTTCCCATTTCTCGAGTAACGGTTCTAATTCCTCTCGAAGATTTGCTACTTCAGCCAGTACTTCCTTGCGCTTCTTTTTTGATGCTTTATCTTTTTCTCTCGACAAAGCAGTAGCTTCGATCTCCAGCTGCATGATTCTGCGCTCGAGTACATCAATCTTTTCGGGACGAGAGTCCAGTTGAACTCTTCTCGCTGCTGCTGCCTCATCGACTAAATCTATAGCTTTATCAGGTAGAAATCGACCGGTAATATAACGATCGGAAAGCTGGGCCGCAGTAATGAGAGCAGCGTCGGAAATGCGCACGCCATGATGTGCCTCGTATCTATCTGTAAGTCCTCGTAGGATGGAGATGGTAGCCTCAACAGACGGCTCACCAATAATAACTTTTTGAAAACGTCGCTCAAAGGCACTATCCTTTTCTATGTGCTGGCGGTATTCTTCCAACGTAGTAGCCCCGATCAATCGTAATTCTCCACGAGCGAGCATTGGTTTAAGAAGGTTTGCGGCATCCATTGCTCCATCGCTCTTACCGGCTCCCAACACCAAATGTACTTCATCAACAAAGAGAATAATCTTTCCGTTGGCCTTTTTGCATTCATCCAAGACGGCTCGTAAACGCTCCTCGAACTCCCCTCTGTACTTGGCTCCTGCGACGAGGGCACCCATGTCTAGTGTACGTAAAGCAACGTCCTTCAAGTTCAAAGGAACGTCGCCATCCAAAATACGCTTAGCCAGTCCCTCAACGACAGCTGTTTTCCCTACACCAGGCTCCCCGACCAGACACGGGTTGTTTTTGGTGCGGCGACAAAGTATCTGAATAACTCTTCGAATTTCATCATCGCGTCCGATTACAGGATCCAATTTCCCTTCGTCGGCTGCTTTTACCAAATCTATCCCATACTTTTCCAATGCTTCGAAAGTTTCCTCGGCGGAGGCAGTATGCACCTTACGCCCACCTCTAATTTCCTCCGTTGCCTTGACGGCAATTTTCTTTGAAAGTCCAGCGCTTTCCAAAGTTTCCTTTGTCGCCTTGTCATCGTATATTGCAATAAGTAAATGGTCCAAAGCCACGAGACTGTCGCCGTTCGCCTTGGCTTGTGACATAGCACGTTGAATCACTTTCTGAAGAGACGATCCGAGAGAAGCCTCATGAGGAGGAGGGCTTTGCGTCGGCTTCTTCAAGATAGTTCGTTGGATGGCCTGGCGAATTTCCCGCACGTCGATGACTTCTCCTTGCTGTTGGTACGGCCCACCTGTCGCGGCATCTGCTTTGGCCACGACGCGGGAACCGATGGAGTCGTCTTCTTGGAAGAGAGCGGCGGCGAGATGGATTGGTTCAGCCAATGAGTGGCCGTTGTCGCGAGCGATGGTAAGGCATTGCTCGATTGCTTTTGTGGTGGCGTCGGTCATAGTACGGTCCGTCATGATGGAGATAAGTTTGATGAAAGTTTGATGAAGCCGAGTAGACAAAAGTTATGTGTAGCGTGATACGTGATGGGTTTTCTGTGATGTGTCGATTTTGAAATTATGAGAGCTTGTGGTCAACTTCTACTACATGTAAATCAAAGCTTCGTAGAATAAAGGATGTTGTATTCGATTGCCTGATCGTGTCGTGCAACATTCTTTTTCTTCGAAAATCTTTTTTATTCGTGGCAGCAAAACGATTTCTAAAGAATGTTATCAGAGGGAGCTTACGTTTGGCATCGAGCCAATTATGTCAAGAATTATTTGCTTATGCCCTCACCCACATCAAGGTGGGATCTTCCGTAAAATGTGGATTGTAAGAGCCACCACATTCTAAGAACTACCATACCACATTCTAATTCTAAGAACCACTTGGACCTTTCTTGTGACATCTCTGTTTACTATACCCTAACACACCCTGATTTTTCTAAACGACTCATATTTAGTTTCCCCTTTCTCTCAGCAACACACCCACATGTTTTTCTACCTGAAGCTCCCAATGGTTGCTGAAAAATAATACCACCATTGTGGTCAGAAGACACCACACAACACTACACAAGATAGCGAGGTTGCACAAACTATGCAAAAAGCTGAAATCAGTCTCTAAGGCCATGTGTCCAGGCAGCCAACTTTGCAGACAGAAAGCAAACAATGGGTTATAAGTTGCAAAGAAAAAAGTTGCTAGCTCGGACTTCTACCCGTTCAACTAAAAAATTTGCCGACCCAGTTTGCCAACCCTTCCATTCGCTTTCCTGCGCTTCGTCCATCCCTGCATCCACCAACCTAAATCTCTTGACATTGCATTGTGTCAAGCAGTGTTGATGTAAATGATCAATATCACCAATGTGCATCCAGAAAGCGGCATTGTCAGCCTCTTCCATCGTCCAACCATGATAGACACAGACCCTGCTGCCCGCTGGGTCACTTCACCCATCTGAGGATGCAGACTCCCCAGTTGTTGTTGCGTGCGCTCGATCAGCGTCAGAGATTTTTTATGTGTCCGAGGGCCGTTCATTGATGGAGCTGATCATTCTATATGAGGGTTTAGTAGATGGAACAGGTGCACCATTTAAATGATTGTTCTCTTCCTCCATTAAGTTCAGTTGGAAAGACTAGCACATTTAAACCCAATGACATCGAGCTAAGGGCAAGGGCAGAGGTTCTCCATCCTGCTGCTCTTGACAGTAGCATTTTAGTTCCTCCTCATCCATAGGGATGGACTATTGGTCAGTGTAAGTCCTGGCTGCAGGAACATAAGATTGCTACAGAGAATGATATTGAATTCATAACCCACACCATTGATGAATGATGACATGCTGCTGAGATGGCAGTAGCTGAGAAGTGTCAAGAATCAAGAAATTTGTCTTCTGCATCAGCAAACTGGACTGGAAAGTTATTCCATTGACACATGATGCAGTTAGTCATATGCAGGCTGCAAGTGCAGAGAAGTGCAAGGAGAAGTGGTGGGGACTGAATCTCCAATTGAATCAAGTTATTACAAATGGGAACAGTGGGCAAGGTGAGGTGGATTTTTTGCTGGTAGTGATGGCATTTTTGATGAGTCTGAAGTCTAAAGATAGTACACCCCAGAAAAGTAACTGTAGTCCAAATTGATGTGTGATGTAAATCTATCTACATCACTGATGTTCGATCACTACATTTAATAATATTATATTCTCTTTCACAATGTTATTGATAATGTTTTATAGCAATATTTGTCCAATTGTATTTAATTTACCTGCTCAATGACACCTATTGGATGTACCTTGAGGTTGCTCCCAATGTCCTGCAACAATGAAATCATGCAGCACAGTCCTTGGCAATGCATGCTCTGGATAACTAGTATGATATGTTTGAACAATAAGGTTTGGTACTCCCTCAAAGTGGTGCCCTCTGTGCATCAAGTCAATAGGAACAACAAAATCTTCATTGTCGCCATACAATTCTTACTCAATATACCCACCCACATTGGTAATGATATTGTTATGGTCTGTATCCAATGATTCTGGTAGTGCTTCTGAGATGTGAGATTCATTGATGCAAAAGTTGTGTAGTTTACTCAATGAATTCACAGTTGCAATAATCCTCTGAATTGAGATATTACAAGGCAAGGAGTCCCCATCTCTGGACAAGCATTCCAAATGCACACTCCACTCTAATACAAAGCTGCAAGTGATAAAAATTATAATTGTCCCTGGTCCTTTGTTCCTGATCATCACCTGAGACTAGGATATGGCATGGCAATGTATGAGCTGTTCAAATAAGTAGTATCCCCAAACAATACAAACATTGGCTTTTCAAAGTCTTTCTTCGTCAGACATTTGTCTAATCATTTATGCAGATTTCTGCCCTCAAAGGTAAAACAATTGGACAATGATCCATCAAACTTGATTGAAATATCAAGTAAACATCCACAAGAATTAGACACTGCCTGGCAGTTAAGTCCAAACTTATGCTTTTTACCACACAGAAATTACTTCTGATCCATTTTGGATGCCTTGGATTGCTTGAGACTGGGCTTCAATATCCATATCAGTATACCATCAATGGCTCCAGCACAATTCGTAATTCCAGGAGTATTTGTTTGTTGGAAACCAGCTGCTATCTTCCTTTGGGACTCAAGTGATTCAGGATAAGAAATTTGAAATTCAGGACAAAGATAAATTGCAAGAATGATAATCCACACACTGGAAATAACATCATGGTAGGCTATTCCAAACAAAGGTGCAATATCATAAGATGATCCACAAGCAAACTAACACAGTGCACAAGCAAGTCAGTTGCTTGATATGATCTCCCCATTTGGAATAGGAGGGAGAGTATAATTTCCACCACTTCTGCCCCCTTTGACCTGGTAATCCTTGGTATATTTAAACTTCTTCCACTCTTCCTGTGATATTGTAATAAATGGCAACATAATATGGTGATGACCTAAGCTGTTTGTGATGCAAAATAAACTAATTACTGGTTACTATGTGAAAGAGTAATTCGGTGGTGGAATGGAAATTATGAGTTTAATAGTAAATGCAAAAATGAAGTGGAAAACCATGATGAAGCAAATGTGCTTCATTGCGGAAAAAACAAAGCTGTGTAGGATTCTACACAGTTTTTGTATGGCTGTGTAGATCTCTACATGACTTGGTATGAACCCTCAGGCAGCCCAACTTTTGACAGAGAAGATTTCCTTATCTGATCTTGCTTGATAGAGAAGGTTCCTTAAGTATAGCTTCTTCTGTCACAATTGTTCCTGTCAAACATTTCTCTTGTCACAATTGTTTCTTTGAAACAGACTTGCTAAGAATGTATTTAAAAATGTTGTTTCTGAGAATCTAACATATTGTGACTTTTGCATACTATCTGTGTTCAAGACAAGGTACAGAAGATCTTTGGTAGGTTTTAGTTTGAAGCGTAGAGCTTACAGGTGTACACAGATTCTTGACTTATGTCAGGTGAAGTCAACAAAAGGAATCATATTTCATGCGATAAGCATGGTGAAACATCCTAGGACCAAGACAATTAAATATTTCACACACAGACAGCCTGATTTGGGGTACAGTCACAGACCTGAACTTGCGTCCCTCACATTCATGCAAGTACGTAAAGGCAATTGTGGAAACATCTACAACTGTGACACAACCAAACAGATCAGCCAACAGTTTAAACATCATCCTTTGCTTCGGATACAGTGAATGATACATGATGTGCACTGCATCATAATGGGACCTTAGCAATTGACGGATGCTGCTGTGAAAGGTGGGCATGACATCACACCATTTACACAAGTGTTCATTAGTAAATTGTGCTTATAACTATCTAGACAAATAACTGGTATTAGGCACTTGAGAATCTTTTTCTGCCTGGACACATATGTGCAGACCCGGACGACAGCCAGAACAATTAAGCATTATGCAAGTACTCAAAACAGAGTTGCCCGGACACATTGCCTGATAACAGTATGGTCATTTATTTGAAATTCATTTAGATCTAAACACAAATTTATCATGTCCACCTACGCTGTTAGGTGGACAAATTTGGTAGAAATAGAATAGTCATAAATAAGTGAAATAGAATTG
>JALLPD010000418.1:0-17144 GCA_036940065.1 Cyclotella cf. meneghiniana
AACAACAACAACAACAACAACAACAACAACAACAACAACAACAACAACATTGTTTATTATAATTAATTGTGTGCTACATCTAACATTGCTTGACACGGACAAAAGTCTTTCTTTTCTGAGAGTGCAGATCAATGGCTTGGTGAGCCATACAGAAGTTTGATATCACTTTTTCATGCCGGTTTGGTGGGTCAGTCCTGTGGCGGACTAACATGATGTGAAAACTACAATTGAGATCTTTTATTATTACAACTGGTCAGAGTGTCATCTCTGGGTCTTTTTACTTATGTGTAGGTTGCGGCCGCAATTGCTGAGTTCATTTGTTCAATCCAATGTTGTCTGTCCAGAGACGGGCTGCTACCCAACTGAAGAAAGTCCTGCTGGTTTAAGAGGGGTTGGTGCTGCTGCAGTAGGTCATCGGGGTCCATCTGAAGAAGTGTTAATACTGTGTTCCAAATTTCATGGTGTTCATCTAACATGAGCCCTTCAACTAGTCTGATGTGTATTCGAGCATTGCGGTAGAGCCATTGCTGGTGGGGTATGTTTAGTACCTTTTGTGTGAATTGGCAGGCCCATGATGCTATGGATTGCTGGGAGCCTGATTGATGGAGGTGTTTTTGTTGTACAGCAAATAAGGAGGTGCTGATACGACCCATGATGAAGTTGTCCCATCCCAGTTTGTCATGGTCTCTGACAAACGTGGAGAGGGTAAAGAAGTCGGCACAGATAGTGGACATGCACTTGTTACCTCTGAGTGTCAGGTAGACTTGTATCGAGTATATGAGTGGAGGGTACCCCTGTTTGGATTCCATCCAGTTAGTAAGCTTGGTGACTGTCTCTGTGAACATCTGGGTCCTACTGGGTTCGAGGCTTTGTTGTCTCATTCGAGGTTCCACAGCATTGGCAGCTGTCATCCTGTGATGTATGTATTCTTGAAAGGTTTCTGTTGGTCCCACAAAGCTGGACACAAATTTTGTTATCCATATCTGAAACATTTTTGGCAGACAGGCCATGGTTCGACTGACATTATCCCAGTCTATCAGGTGGAAATGTCTTGCTGAGATTAATTTCTTGTTGTTGTAGAATTTTCTGTCCGTCCTTTCACCCCAAGAATGGTAGAGTGCGGTTTTCAATGATGAGGTGACTTTGAGACCGTTCAGGAAGATCCGGATGTTTTCTGTTGGGTATTCTAGTTTGGTGTATTGTTGTGTGTGGTGAGCTGTTATAAGGGCGTGTTTTGCTAGGGCGTCTGCTAGGACATTTAGTCGTTGAGGGATAGGGAGATCGTCTAAGGAGTACCTTGCATCCTGGTGACTTTTAACATGGTGATACGTCCATTTTGATCTGACTTTTGCTAGTATGCTTTTGAAGCAGAGTAGTGCATCCAGTTGTGCTTGTTTCTCTGGAAGACGTTTGGACCAGTTATTGGCGTGGTTGATAATGCCCAGGTTGTCACAGTAGCAGGCTATTCTGCCCTCTAGGGTAGGATTCAGGCTGTCGATTATGGTAAGTATGTAGCCTGTGATAATACCTCCCAGAATTTCACCTCTGTAGTTGGAGGCTGAGGAAGAGTCTGATTTTTCACATAGGAATATTGTACCCATCTTCATTGTTGTAGTGCATAAGAGGACTACTGCTGCGGAACATATGCTTTCGTCTATGTGGGCCATCTAGGAGCCATCATGTACTATGATTAAGGATCCGTTGCGCACTGCGGGTACTACCCAGCCTCCATCTTCATCCAATGTCATGTGCTTGAAGAGGTGTGTGTATGGCGGGGCTCATAGTTGATCTAAGAGAGGGACTGTTGTAGTAGGGATTTGTGTTGATAGTTGAGCACTGGAGTTTATGCAATAGGTTCCGTTGTCCAGGTGTAGGGCTGACGCCAGAAGTGTTGTGTCCTTAGAACGAGTTGTGGTGCTCGATTTGGTGTAGACAATTCAGTTCCTAGTTGGGGTGGATGTGGAGATAGGAGTGTATACTGTATCCTCATTTTGCAATGTGAGTATTAACTGTGTGCAATTGGGTTTGTTCTCCATTGGGTATGGGAGTAAGGAAGCCGACGAAATGAGCCGATGGAGTTGGAAATGTGTATGTTGGAGAGGACATGTGGCATAAAGTAGCTGTCGACAGTTTGAAGTCATCCATGGTAGGGTGTTCTCGTGGGAATTTCATTGAGCTCTGTTGTTGAGCTATGTTTGTGAGGAAGGCAGGATGGATTGTTTTGCCATCGCAGAGGGTGAGTTGAGATACAAAGTAAATCTGATGGAATTTCCTGACTCTGTTGAAGGCCACCCATTGTGTTGGAGGAAGTATCTGGATTATTTCTTCCATGAGTACTTTATCCCGCTCTCTGGGTGTGGGGATCTCGACTTGGTCGGGGAAAACTATTTCAACCTTGTAGTGGTGAACTAATTCCCATAGGAGTTTTAACCAACTGCGAGAGGCAAGGCTATTTAGACGCTTATAGTTCCGGGACAAGAAGTTCCCAGCCAGTCCAGTTTCGAGTTGAACTAATTCGAAGGAGCATTTTAGTGCATTACCTAGTGTGCTTCCCGAGCTCCAATGTTGTTGGAGGAGGCAGAGACAGTCAGCTAGTTTTTCTAGTGAGAACAGTGGAAGGCCTAGCCCTTGGAAGCGTAGGGGAAGAGTTCTCCATTGCGTGGCTGTATGTCTATTGACTCCTAGTTTTGGTAAACAATTAAATTACCATTTGGGTAAGCGTTTATCAATGCTTGTCCTTGTTGCCATCAGTGTTATTAGCCCATATCTAACTGACAGGATTGTTTGAGTGGTGAGGCTGTACCACACGTCACGTGGTTGGAGGGTGCTGGCTTGGACACGCATTGCCCACCGTATTCCCTTGTTCACCATATGCTCCATCATTGATTTCCCATTGTTGTTTGGGGCAGTCCAAACACCTAGTACCTTGGAAGGGGTTGTTGGGTCTAAGAGTTTGATGGGTACGGGGGGGTTATGTGGTTGTGGGATGTTCACCTTGTGTGATGCAAGTTCATTCTTTGACCGGAGCATGGCTTTGCCATTAGCAAATTTGTAAGACATCAGATACCAGTAACACTTGGCTGGTTTGAGGCTCCCTCCTGTTGCTTGCAAGAGTTCTGCCCAGCATGTGGTTGCGTTCTGCACCCATAGCACGAAATCTTTCAGGGAGAGGTCGTGTGAGGGAGATGTATGTAGAAGGTCAGTGTCATCAACATAAAGTAGTGCAGCAAGCTTCACGTCCTTGTCTGACCAGCCTGCATGCAACATGGCACCATAACCCTGCTCCTTATAGGTTCCTACTATTACTGTACTTGGTGCCGACCAAGCTCCAGGGGAGGCGCCGGATCCTTGAGTAAGCCCCATACAGATGGATTCTGGGGTACCACCGTAGCTTCGTACAGATAGACCAAAGCCTGTTTGTAGGTAGTATTGCATCCTTTGAACTGAGGTAAGATAGCATTGTACAAAATTGGTATGGACGCTGACAGCTTGTAGTGCTAGACTACATATGGTGTGGTTGACGGAGTCATAGCAATACTCGGCATCTGTGCTGGATGATGAACTGTCTTCATGTAGTATGTTAGATTGATCATAGAAGAGCCTCTTCAGGAGGGATGTGTCAAGGGGAGTTCGTCCTTTAGTAGCCCCTTGTTCAGGGGGGAGTGTTTCCGTTGTTGCCATGTGAGACATCATTTTGCGTGCAAAGATGACCTTTAACCACCAATGGAAGTCTGCTTCTAAAAGGCATATCGCGCGAAGTTTGTCTATGTTAGAGTTGCCCGCTATCTTTTCCAGGAGTACATTTACTCCTTTACACCATCTTGTGAGGGGTTCTTCTCTTGTGGTGGCTAAGTTAATGTTGGTTACATGTAGGTTGATGAGAATAGGGTCATCCATTACTGCTTTGTATTGGCCAAAGTGTCTACCACTTTTAGACGATGTTGTAGATTCTTTTGCTGAGCTCCAGAAGGACTTGAACTCTTGGGGGGTGACTGCTTGCTGGGCCATAGGGGACTGTTGTAATGTCGCTTTTATATGTGCTGCTTCCTGTAAGTAAAGCTTTGTGGCTCTGTCACATTCTTCAGCAAACTTATAAGTCCTGTTAAAGAGTAGACGAGTCGCCTCCGTATTGATGTATCCTCAAAGTCATCGTGAAGTATCCCGTGGTGTAGAGGGGCTCAT
Organism: Cyclotella cf. meneghiniana; assembly: GCA_036940065.1. Lineage (NCBI taxonomy): Eukaryota > Bacillariophyta > Thalassiosirophyceae > Thalassiosirales > Thalassiosiraceae > Cyclotella > Cyclotella cf. meneghiniana. The sequence continues at coordinate 4,183 of JALLPD010000418.1, forward strand.
CTTCCTAGCAAGAAGCATTGTTGTAAGTGGTGGGTTGTCTGTTGTTTGACATCTTCTCTGGAAGTGTATTTGGTTTCACCAGCTGGGTTTGTGACCGTGACACTAACTACGGACCGACTAGGTGGTGGTTTTATCTGAGCATTGATGTTGCGTTGCTGGCGGTGTTTTGCTTCTTTTTTGATGATCTCTTGTATTTCTTTGATTGCAGTGTTGTCAGATCTTTCTTGCGCAAGGGAGAGACACCACTGGAGGTGTGATTTCCTGAGAGCGGGGGCCTGTTGTTTGAGTTGGTAGATTTCTTGCATGCATGCTACCAGTCTGCTTTCAACCTCCTGACGTGTTAACGGAGTGGGTTGTCTATTTGTTTTCTTTTGGCTGCCCTTAATAAGTTACGGGGATCTGGGACTTTCCCATCCAGCCAGCGCAGAATCCATTTCAGTGTAGCACGTCTTTTGAGCCACTGACCCACTGTTGGACTAAACTCTAGAGATGTCTTGTATCTTCTGGTGCATCGTTGTTCTGCGTGTTTCATGAGGTCTCCAAGTTCACTGTCGTATTTGTTGTGTAGGAGTTGGAATTGATCCTGATTGAGATATGGACCTACTTGCGTGAGTACATCGAGTTTGCGTTGCAATTTATGTTGTTGTGCAAGTTTAGTCAAAACAGTGCAATACTGACGTCGAAGGCGTGGTATTTTGCTGTTAAGGATGCGAGCTTTGGGTGTCACTATTGAGGGTTGATTGCCATTAAAGGCAGCTTTAGCTGAAATTTCAAGCACCATTACCCTGTGATTGCCGACTCCAAACCAGTGTGGGAAACATACTCCTTGACCTGTGACAATGCCTCCGGTACCAAATATGGTGGAAGTTTGTTTTGATCCTCGGAAGTGTGAGTTTGGTACTTGTTCTCCAGTGGCATCCTCCATCATGCATGTCATCTGGAAAGGTGATTCTTTTAGCCGTTGTGCCAGCTTCCCTGAGTAAATGTCTTGGTTAGCATCGATAGCTAGGAGAATCTGTTCGCCCTGTGAGATCCACTGGCTGATTAGGTTTAACAGGTGTTCCATGAAGATTGTTGAGGGGTAGCATAGGTCTCCTCTGGCTTCGAAGTATCGAGACTGTTGTTCCCACACCGTGCGTCCACGGGAGTTCTGTCCTGGTTTGTGTGAGAGGTAGGCAGCGATTATCCTTGTGGTAGTGTTGCCATGTCCCAGTTGAAGCCATGCTCATCTACCGAGTCCCGTAGTGTCCATTCCTGTGTCGCTAATGTTGTCGCAGAATCGTCCGATGCCAAGAATGGCAGTACCGCCGGCTTGGTCTTTTTGTATTCTTTCTGTCTTATTGTGTGCTGTGACACCTTTTGTAGTTGTCCCTGGGAGTAGGAGTTCTCGGAGTTGATTCTTTCTATCTACCATTGTCCAGTTGCATTGGCTTTCACAGCCAGCAATAATATCAATGCGAAGGTGTTTGATGAGGTAGTTTAGTCTATCTACTTTCCAGTGTTGTGTTCCAATACCCAGGCTATTCCAGTTCTCGAACATGAGATGAATCCAGCCGTGTGATTTGTTTTCCTTGAGTGAGCCTGTGCCTCCATTTTGGAGTAGCTCGAGGGTTCTTCTCATCTCTCGAGTCTCTTTACTACTTGCAATCTCTACTTGGAGGTTGTTGACGGTGTTGTGACGGGGCTCATAATAATCTTGGTTGTCTGGATCTTGATGGTAGGATGTGGTGGCAGTCGAGAGGTGAGAATGGTTGGGGGCTAGTCATGATTGAAAAGTGTTGTACCCTTTGCAGAAGGCATGATATTTGCACTGTTGATAAATGAATTTAACGTGAGCTTGCCACTTGTCCATCCTTGTCTGGCTCCGTCAGTTTCGAGTGACTGTTCTGTGTTGTCTTACGTGATCATGTCTTGTTGATGCAGTGATTGAAGTGTTGTTGTTTAGTTGCCCCTGTTCCCTGGCATTGGTTTCATGAGTGTTAGTTGGTGTGGCGGTGGGAGGGGATCATGAAACCTGTGGTATGCTAGTCTGTTTCTCTCAATGAGTCGCATTGCCTGAACTCATTGGAGGTTCTTGGGCACTTAACTGTTTGTCCCATCCTCCAGTGCCCCGAGAGGATGAGTGACCCCCCGGGACTATAGTCCCTGCAGAGCCTCCCCTCCCCCTTGATCATCGGGGGGGGGCTTCACTTCCACTGAGGGGGGGGTGCCCTGCTGCTTCTGAGAGTCAGCTTTGTTGCTCGTTTGTTGTAGTTATTCCATTTGTTGTTTGAGGGATCGAATGAGTTGTTCCTGTTCAGCTTGTTTAGCATGGGAAGATGCCAGTTGGAGTGCAATGTCTTTTGTCTGGGGGGTCCTGTTGATGGAGTTGTCGGAGTTCACCGTTGAGGAGGTGGACATGTCACTGACGTTAGTGTGCGTTGATGCTCCACTGATGTGACTTCCTACTTCATTGTGTGAGGTCTGCTTGTTCCCTATATGTTTGATAAGGCTGGCCCTAACTTCATCACTGATGTCAAGTAAGTTTGAGGTGGTGTCTTCTTGATTATCTGATTTTGTGGCATGTCCGGGATCATAATGTGCAAAGGTTGTGAGATATGTATCCCGTCTGTTGGTGAACTGGGGGATAGCTGTCATGTGCAGATGGTCCCATGTTGAAAATTCCGCTAGTTGTGTTTTTTCCAGGTGAAAGGATCGCATGAGTCTTTGCCACGTGCTCTCATTATACCTGCACATTTTCCACCAGTGGAACATAAAACAGGCCAAATTTACTATTGTAGTCTTGGCAAAGTTGTATTTCTTTTGTCTGGCTGGATCGGAGGGGTTGTAAGCAATTACAATACGTGATGTCCCTATGTCTGGGCCTTTGCATGTCATCACTGTGGTGTGAAAGAGTAGTTCACGATTTATCCGAATGCGTTGAAGTTCCCGGCAAAGGTTTGTTTTAGCGTAGGGTGGTTTGGGTGTAATTTTGTTCCCCGTTGGGTTGCCATCTTTGTCAAGTTCATCTGTTACTGCCATCGCTACTTTGACGTCGTAATTGTAGATTTGCACGTCGTTGCATTCTATGACAGTTGTGGCAAGGTTATACCCAATGCTAATGCGTCCATGTTTATGGTAAGCTCTGACTTTGTCAAGACTTAGGCTGGGGCTTGGTGCATCGAGGAGTAATGCTGCAGGTCCGAAGGTATGCGCGATGATGTTTGTTTCTGTTAAGTAGTCGAAGAGGGGAGCGAGTTGCTGCCATGCCACGTCATCTGTTTCTATGTGGTAGACTAATCTGCTGTCCCAGGGGAAGGGGTCAAATGACAAAGATTGTTGTTGTGCTTCCTCCTTAGGAATACGGAGTGGGCGTAGTCCCCGGAGTGTAATAGTGATGTCCGGGAGAGGTGTGTCATACCAATCCATTGTATTCCACTTACCATGTCAGCATAGCCTTTTTTCCATTTATTTCAGTTGATGTAGTAGGAGTTGTTTGACTCTGTCCGCACAGAGGCCAGCGTTCACACTGAAAAGCGTCTTCTTGGTTTTGAGTCCCAGGATTGTAGGGATTTCCGAGCCACTTTGATATTAAATTTCCTTAGGTTGATATTCACTGAGGTGGGAAGGGAGTCAAACTGCAGGATGGCTGTGCGGAGTCTCAGGGTAGTGTACATGGAGACAGGACCATTGTCATTATCAATTTTCTCTGTCTTGGCCTTGGAGTGTGGTGGCTCGGTGCGGGGATTGTCACGGTGTTGTCTAACTTGACTTCCTGAGCTGTTCAACTTCCGGTTGCGACTCCTGCTCTCTCCACTTGGTTGTTCTTTGTCATTGTTGGTGTTCTAGTTGAGAGACTCATGTAATTTGATCAAAATGTTCTATTCACTTTGGACTAGACATTGGATTGCTGCTAAAACTAAAGAGGTTAGGGTTATGAGACTACACATTTGAGTCATCCTTGCAGTTTGAAATTGCAATTTGAAATAGTCCTTGGAGATTGAATTTTAAGTAAAAGATCATGGTTAAACTGCATAGGATACCATCAATGGGATGGGATGAGATATGACAAACTTGAAGCAAAGTAGGCATATATGTAGAGATTGTACAGTTAATGTGTTGTGTTTGGCATCATTTGTCATACAAATAGGTGCCCCTTTGGCCTGCTTTTTGTGCTTTCCATTGTGTGTGCTGGTTGTGTGCACTCTACTATATGTATGTCAATATTTTTCATAATTGCCTCTATGACATTTTTGAGATTGAACAGGAGTACATTTTTCCAACATTCTTCCTTGTATTGGGAATGCCAAAGAATGCCACTAATGTATTATTAATTAATGTTTATCAGTAAGTAAGATGAATATCAGAAAGGGTAAACATTATTTCAAAAGATATATTTTCAATTTTCTTAAAGCTAGGAGATTTTTTTCACAACCTCCTATGATACTTAGTAGGCTACCTATAATTTTTAAAGCTTGTTGAAATATTGTCCCCCCCCTCACAACCATGTCTCTGTGAGGCCATTTATTCAGGTATCTAATTTTGCCTACCCCAAGCAAAAATGGGTGATGAGTATCTGTTGTTTGGGGTAGAGCAAATTTCAATTTGCACACCCCTGACTCTGACCTGTTCAACTAATAGAAATCTATAGTCAGGTTGCCTAACACTTCCATTTACTGTCAGGAAGTTCGTCCCCATTCAATATTCCATTCACTCATTCTCTGATCTTGCCTGCATTTGTCAAGTATAGCATTATTAACTTGTTGCCTCTTATATGAATCCAACCATTGTGGATGATATGGACCCCATAGCTCAATCTGCTTCTGGTTCATTGCTTTCACCCATTGTGTTGGTAGGTAACAGTAGGATTCACATTCTGTCATTGACAGTATTCCAACTGTGCATCTTGTGGTGTAAGTGTGTTTGCCTCAAGATGAAAATGCATACCCAGACAATGGTCAGATTGTAATTTCTCAATAATAACGGGGTTTTGACTGCCTAGAAAAGAGCATCCCATAGAAGTAAGCATTGGGTAAAATGTAAAAATGCAGGTTGAATGGACAAAAAGGTTTTGAAATTGTGAGCGTAAAATAGTTATTTGATAATAGTAATAAAAATGTAGCTACTCCAAAAATTGACTCTTTGGAGGTCTTTTCATGCCTGTGCAACTCTTGGAGTCTCTGAGAGTCTCTAATTTAGTCTTGTGGAGTTTCATAGATTTCCATAGATTTCAATCTGAGACAAGCTGAGAGTTATTCCATAAAAACTCAGGATGTGCCTAAATCAGGGTCAAAGGTAATAGATACCCAAAAACAAAAACCTGTTTATTCATATAATCTAACACTCCCTCCTATGATCCTTGTTGAAGGCCTGATGTGTTATTGCCCCCACACATGTTTTTGTTGATGAACAAAGTCATAAGGGCTTTAGTGAGAGTGTCAGCTATCTGATCTTTTGAGTCCATGGGAATGATTATGATTAAGCCATTTTGCACATGTTCCCTGAAGTGATGGTAACATACATTGATGTGCTTTGTATGACAATGGAGTCTAGGAAATCTGGCTACTTCAAGTGTACCAGAGTTATCTTCAAAGACTAATTTGTATTATACATATGATTGCATGTTGACTATGTCAAATTTATGCTCCCTCATTTCCTTGATGAGTTCCACAAGTGGAATGACATCACAGAGGACCAAGGATATGGCAATGTACTTAGCTTCAGTGCCTGAAATTGCAACCAGTGACTGCAACTTGGAGGCCAAGGTAATGAGGAATGATGCATGAATTACAATCCAGCCACTCCTAGATTTGGCAGTGCTAGGGTCAGTTGCTGCAAACTCTGTGTTTCAATTTCCAGCATTATTGGCATTTTAGTAGCATTAAAGGCCTTTGGAAGTATCCTTGAAGCAAAGCTTATGATGCCCTCAAACATTTGACAATGTATACTATTGCCTCTCTGTGTTTGAATCTAAGATTGGCATACTTTGCAGCTTGATGAACTGCATATAGTATATCAGGCCTAGTAGTTTGATCCAGGTAATTCAACTTGCCCACAGCTGAGCAATAGTTAAAATTCCAATCAAATCTTGGTGAGTCACAGAAGGTATGCAGCTGGAGTGACACTTTAGCGGATTGGCTTAGTGTAGGAACTGCCGATGTTTGTGTCATCAATGATGGCATCGATTAAAGTGCATTGAGTAAATTTGTATGTGCCATCACAAGCTTTCTTGATGATACTCTAACATAATCAGCTGGATGTCATTGGTCTTCAATGCTGAGGCCTGAATTCTTAAGCTGTCAAATTATGAGCATCAGAGTGTGTCATGGTTACCAAAGAACAGGCCATCCTCAACATATACAATGAAGATGATGCCGTTGTGGTAATGTGTGCATTCATTGATAGGTGACTGTTGAAAACCAATGTCACATAGCTTGTCACTCATGTGCTGATTCTTACCATGATGGCTTAGTTTTGTCCATAGATTTTTTCAAGGAGCTTTAATACTTAGTCCTTGGAGTTCCCATTTTTGTTTCAATAACAAATGGGAGTTCCATGTATATGTCATATGATCAGTGCTTAAGTGTAAGCTTGTATAAAGTCTATCTGTTGCCTTGCCCATTCTAGGCAGATTGCTAGGATGACTATGAATTGTTTCACTAACCATGTGACAACTGGGACATAGGTCTCATAGTAGTTAGCACTACAGACTTGCTCTCCACCACAAATATTCAACCTAGCCTTGTGACTTTTAATCTTATTTTTTATGAGATTTTGTTTGCAGTGCATAGCCCATATTGCTGGGAAAATGTCCATGTTTGGTGGGACTTGGTCCTTCTTCACTAGTTCCTAGTGATTTTTCTTGACAAGGGCTTCAACTTCATTCATGACAATCTTTACAAATTTGTCTGCATCAGGTTGCCTGATAGCCGGATGGTAGTACACAATGTCAGCCATGATCTCTGCATTAAAGGCTATGAGATTTCTTGTGCATTCTTGAAGTTCCAAATGAGAACCACAAAAGAGGTTACTTTCTGTTTGTCAGTCAGAAATCCCTTGGGTGGCCATATAGTACATGTTTCATTGTCATAAAAATCTGTTGTGATATGGACTTTGCCATTGCCTTTGACATCTTGTTTTGTCTGCTGCATGAGCTCATATCAGCATTGATCAGTACTGTGTTGGTGGGAGTAACTCCCTCAGAACCTGAAATGGGATTATTTGGCACATTATGGGGGACATTGACATATTGTTTGGCTCATATTTGTTCACAAATTCAAGGGGATCATTCTGTGCAGTCTCTTACAGTTATTAAGGCAAGATTACTACATTACTGATGATTTCTTGAGGATCTGGGTCAGTAGGAGTCCCATCTGTGTGACAAAACCTGCTAGTTGTCCCCAATAAGACATCAGCCCATCAATTTCATAGTTTTGGAAAAGGCATCAAATGTGCAGTGCTAATGTCGTGATATGACTCCAGTTGTGCACTTGTGAAATGGGCTTGTTCCTATGTTGAGGCCAAGGCACACATGGGGAGACCAGCGCAGTACTGTATTGCCTGCTGCTAGGCTATTCTGAAGTGCAAATACTGGGCATGGAAAGGTATGCTGGTCACACATGCATACTCCCACTCGGAAACCCAAAAATATTTCCAGTCCTGAAGATCTGTCATTTAGCACAAGAGCAGTGTTATAAACATGAACTACATAACATAGTGCATATGGCCATAATGCCAAATCCACCACTTGCAGTCATCTTGCCATTGCAAGAGTTGCTTTTCCCCCTCTGTGATGTCTCTGATGGCTATTTCAGCCAGGCCATTTTGGAAGTGGGCATTGATCCCACATAGATGAGTCATTGTTGCCATTGTGAGCAGTGACTGATGAAGGCATTGCTGCCATAGCAACCATTGTTGGCATGGTAGTGTTTGATGATGATTGTTGGATGTGATTTGTTAGAAAGCTTGTTTTGTTTTGATAGTTTCATTACTGGAGGTAATCATCATCATGTGTGTGTAACAGAGGCTGGAGTGGTTGAGAAAAATGGTGTCTTCTTTATAGCATTGGATGGTTATTTTGCCTTTGAGCAGGGTCATTTAGTCCACTGAGACAACTTGCACTGGTCTTGTTGCTATAAAGACTTGCTTGTCTGACTTGCTGCTTTTTTGCCAAGGCACTTTGGTCATTGTATCAAAAAGGCAGCAGGTGCATCATGGCAATGTCCCTTTTGCCAGCTTCTTTGGTTTCTCACCTTTTCTTTCCGATTGTTTCACCTTGTCAAATGCCAGGTAGCCTATGCAAAAGTGTCAGTGCATGAGCTTGGCTTTGTTGTCATCTGCTGAGGTGCTGAGCTCAAGGAGCTCAAGGTTGGTTAGGGTGGGAGCAGGAGAAAAGGTGAGTGGACCAATCCAGTTCTGTTGTGGTGCCTCTTTTGGTTCATTAGATCCCTCACTTTCCTTGGTTACTTAGTTAGGTCAGTTGATGTATTCATGGCATCAAACTCTGCAGGATCAAGATTGATGTTGCCTTGAAGCCTGTTGAGGTCCATGGATATGTGGTTTCAAAGATGAGAGGCATCGCAGTCCATGAAGGTGGCTTCAAAGGCTTGGTATTGCAGGTCTCCTTGAGCTGTCCAAATAATGGAGTTTTGGTGAGTGTATCTAAGAGGCTTTTGTTCCTTCTTGTTTGCTGGTCCCACAGCAATGTAAAACTTTCCTTGCCTGCCTCTATTTTTATTCCAAATTTCTCAGGTGAATTGTTCTTGGCAGTTTCAACCTAGTAATAAGGGGACAAGAGTGTTAATTTAATACCAGGAACATAGAGATGTCATGGAATCTTGATGGTTTCAATGATTCCATCCTCGGCTTGTACATTTAAAACACTTGTGCCTTCCCTTGTAACTCTAACCCTCCCAAAATTCATGTAACTTTATTTCAATTGTAAAGTTGCAGGACTTCAATATGATTATTATTTCCCAAGAGAGTGTGGGTGCAAAGAGTGTCAATGCCAATGCAGAAGGAGTCAGTATCATAAAGTGGTCCAGGTAAGTAGGTGAGTCTTGTTCAATAATTGACTCATTGGCCATAAAATTGATTTCATGATATCTTATTTTTAATTTGGCGCTCTTCCTCATCTTGAGGAGTGTTTTGGTGCTTGTGATGGCACCCTTGCATAGTTGGAGGTTAGTACTGTTGAGGGCTTGCTCCATTCAACAACCAACCTGGAAGGCAACCCATGCTAACTGGTGAATTAGTATTGGCAATTTTTGTTTCTTTTGTAATATTTTCTCATAAATCTTTTGTTGTACCCATGCTTATGGCCATTTTTTCATACAGGAGGGAGTATCGCTTGTTTATCAGAAAGGGGCCTAAACAAGGTGTGACATGTACATAGCTACAGAAGATAGCTGTAGGCTACATACAGCTCAGTAGTATGGTACTCATTAGGTATGTTCTGGGTACTTTTTGCCAATTATACCTGTCCATCTCCACTGCAAACGAGATGTTAGCTAGACTGTAAGTGAAAAAATCTCTTAATAACAATTGCATGTAGGATTTATACCATGCCTAATTTTGCTTGAAATTGCCTTTGTTAGTAAAAATGTTAGTAACTTTTTTCTTCTACCACTCTGGATTGTTTCTTCATGCTTACTAACTTTTTACAAACAATATCTGTTCTTGCTATAAGAATATCTAACAGAATTAATTGATTCGGAGTCAAATTTCTTTACTAACAAAATAACTAACAAATACTTTCTTATCCTGACCATGTGTGATGGTAGGAGTAGCTTATAAAAATCTGTTTTCCTCTGTCTTAACAAAATCAATTTTTGAATTTGTCAATGAATTTCAGAAAATAATTCCTTTGTTGCAACATATATTTATTAAATATTTATTTATAGGCAGACCAAAACACCTCCATCTCAAAATGAAACAGTCTCCTCTCTATACAAAAAATGTCCTCCTTCACTTATCCCCTGCAGTAAACATCCTCTCACATAAAGCACAATCCATGGCACATTCTGACCACTGCGGACCTCCCAAATAATCTCTGGAACACCACCAGATGTTAGCACATAACTGTAGATTGCGTAGTTCATGATGACAAGACGGAATCAACTCATCTTCACTTAGAAAACCACCCGTTGATCTCTTTTGGGTGTTTGAATGTTGCTTGTGTCATTCATGTGGCTGTGATTTAGTTTGGCCAATGGTCCAATAGTGAATAGCATTTTCAACAATTATTTGATTTTTTTGCTGTTTGCTATTGATTAAAAAATCATTATTTAGTTGAAATTCTTAAAAATTGCCAATCGTTCAATAGTTCAACAGCGCAATGGTTTCTTGAAAAAGTGCAAGAATTTTTATTGACAGCTAGAGCAAAGCAAATTTTCCTGCAGCTTCCATTAAAAATTATGGAAATCAATGCTGCTGTATCTCTTTATGCTCTTGGGAAGGCTCCACCCCAAACATGACTGAGCAGAATCGCTATAGCTCTCAAGAAGTCACTGTGACAAATGCACCAGTCATTGTTCATGGCCAGTTTCTCTGAAGAGAAAAAGGACAAAACATAGCAAATCAACCTAGGTTTAATTTGATTCTCTAAACCAAATCAATTCACTCAAAAATTAATTTATTCATTAGTTAAATCAATTGAATAAGTTAGCTTGAAGTCTCAATAAGGTGGCATTGGGTTTGGCAGTGTTGAAGAGCTGTCATTCCACGTATTTGTCAGGGTGGAGATTGCCATGACAGCCACATTTGTTGCAATGTGGTCCTCCTCGAGAAGACAATGGCGGGCAGCCATATGAATGATGATCATCTTGGACATTGTTCAAATGTGAGCCACTGGCATTGCCATCATTGCTGCAGCCATGCTGAGAGTGCCTGTCATAGCCTCGTCTGCCATCATGGCCACTTCTCCAGACTCATCTCTCCCCTCTGTAGCCACTGGTACTGATTCCTCTGCTACTGTTGCCATCAATTGGAGTGTTGTCTGCTGCAATGCTGCATGTTCAAATTGTAATTACCATAACTTTGCCCTTAGGATCAATGAGGGTGGATTATAAATTGTATCACATTTTGGTGATGGTGAGTACATCTGGGTTGGCTTCTTGCGCCATCATGTTCCATTCCAAGGATGAAACGTGACACAAAAGGAGGCAAAACATTTGCAGGAGGCTCAATCCATAAGATGGCATCCTAATGGTGTAGATGAGTTGTCTGTCATCATACATTAGATGTCCTGTAATGTTCTAAGTTGGAAATGTCGGCGACATGTTGGCACGTGTTGCCGCGACGCTGACATTGTCAGCTAAAAATCTGTCGATGCCAAATGTCGCCAATGCTATGACTGGATTCATGGCTGGGTCACGTGTTGGCTGACGTGTCGCCGCACAACTGCCCAGCCATATCCATGACTCATGTGGCCATTACTCCAACCAAGGTAACGGTCGTTTTTAAAGAAAAAATGGTAGATCTACATGAATTAACTCATACAATACCATTATTGTGACTTTCTCACACTAAATCTGTCTGTGTGTTATTTTATTGCAGTTAATTAAGTGTAAAATGATAGAATGCTATTGGGGAAACCTATTGAACAGTTTGACTCTATCAAAAAATCAGGGATCAATAGCACTTGCTATAGGGCTATTGGACCTTGCTAAACTGAATAGGTCAATAGCAAATTGCAATGTTTTACCATCTATTGCACTATTGGGATGAACTAAATCAACAATAGTGTGGGTCAATAGTGCAATAGGTTTTTAGCAATAAAAAATGATAAAAAATGCTCTTCACTATTGGGCTATTGGCCGAAATCACAGCCTACTGCCCTATAATGTGGGACTTAGAAAAATGAGTGTTACCTATTACAAAAACCAGAAAAATCTATGGTTTTGGTTATTCCTCCCCTTCAGAAGTTGAACTTATCCCTAAAATTGTTGTGCAAATATATATGTTATGGTACTTACATTTTAGCTAACAGGTGTCATGCAGGTGCAACAACCATGACCATGCCCATGTTGCTGCTGAACCTTACATTAACATTATAACACTTAACAAGCCAGTAAACTCATCAGTTAGCAAAACCTCAGCATGGCTCAATTAATCAATTAATTTAATTATTCAATTAATTATCAAAGTTTAAAAAAATCAACTGGTAGAAACTCAAAAAAATGCTTTCTAAGTCTAGTTTATCATTACTAGCCAAAAATGCATGTATTGGTTGATTGTTCTTTTTCTTGTGATGGTTAAGGGGGGATAATTGCAGCCTCAGCAACAGCGGCAGCAAGATCCACATCAAAGGTAACAGCCAAGGCAACAGCACCAGCAATAGCAATAGCAATGGGCAACGGCAGCAGTGATGGCAATGGTGGCAGCGATGGGCAGTGGCAACAACAACAGTGATGATGGCTGCCTTGATGGCGGCATCAGAAACGGGCACCAGCAACAGATGACAGCAACGGGCACCAGCGATGGGCATGACAGCAACAAGCACCAGCAATGGGCATGACAGCAACAGGCACCTGTGACCGGCAAGAGTGATGGGCAAGAGCTGACAGCCAAGGCAACAGCAACAGCACCAGCAATAGCAATGGGTGATGGCAGCAGCGACGGCAACCCTGGCAGTAACGGGCAGTGGCAACAACAACAGTGATGATGGCTGCCTCAACAGCGGCAACAGCAATATGCACTAGTGATGGACAACAGCAACGGGCACAAAGCAAAGGGCTCAACAGCAACAGGCACCAGCAATGGATGACAGCAAGGGGCACAAAGTATTGGGTGTGAGAGTGATTGGCAAGAGCGACAAGCAACAACAACGGGCAAGAGCAACGGGCAGGAACAACGGTCAAGAGCAATGGGTGAGAGCAATGGGCAAGAGCATGGGCAAGAGCAATGGGCAAGAGAGATGGGAGATAGCAATGGGCAAGAGCTATGGGCAAGAGCAATGGCTGACAGCAACTGACAACAGCAAC
>JALLPD010000419.1:0-16328 GCA_036940065.1 Cyclotella cf. meneghiniana
TGCAACTCCACCTTGTGGGGCAGTATCAACTTCAGCATGTTGGCACTGGAATCTACCGCCTCTTGGATAAAATCCTTTTCAGGGATGTATGGGATCGGAGGCCTACTCTTACCCGTGTTCCTCTCACACTCATGAGGTTTAATCCCTTCAGGGGCTACCTTTGCATGACTCATCCTTGCTGCAATGTCACCGAGATGCATAGCTAAAATAGAGCCTTAAAAAACATCTTGGGGACACGGTTGATGGGGTTAGACAAAGACAGCTTGCGCAAGTGATTAAGTTGGATGGCTCGCGAACTAGCATTTGTGACTTGTGGACATAGAACCGGTGGGCATGACCGAGTGCACTGAATGGTGTAGACGAACTCACAATGGGGATCATGGGACAGATTGGAGGGAAAGCATTGGCTAATGTGTGAGGAGATCATGCAATTGGCTACCTATCGATAGTGTCGTAAGACATTTTGTAGTAAAAAAGAATCAAGTAAGCGTTGCTAGGTAAATAAGTTACTTCGGTGGTGAAATGGAAATTATGAGTTTAAATTGGGTTCTACTGTCTAAAAATGAATGATACAGATTTACTAGCAAAACCATTAATGTGTAACACCCTGGGATCACTCAGTAGATTGGTGGTAGTTTGGGAGCAGTTCCATGACTGCTACCTTCTCTTAACTTCCAGCAGAATATTCTCCTTGAGAAGGTTATTGAGATGAAACCCATGAGTTGGGTATTTCTTTCTGAGGAACTCCCTTGACAGGTATGGGATGTTTCTCAGAAGCTTTCTGAGAAGAAAACATGTTTGGATACTGTTTCTCAGAAACAATTATCCTGTGATTTTGTACTTTATCTGCTTGTAGCAAAAAAGGAGACCTTTGGGAAGTTCCAGTTGGAAGCTCCTAGAGCTTACAAGGGTAGATTCTTGGCCTATTTCATTATCATGAGAATCTTCAGTTCTTGTTAAGCACCAAAATATTTTGAAGCTCTCCTTGATTGTATTTTTGGGTTTTAGAACTTTCTTGTAATTCATAGCCATTTGAACCCTTGAAGAGACTCATGACAATGGATGTAATCCTTGCTGCTTGAGCACATGACAATGGATGTAATCCTTGCGACTTGAATCAGGCCAAAAATATGTTTCTCCATCTACTTTGGTTGTTTTGCCCCATTCATCAACAGGGAAACTTTCCAAAGTAGCCTCGTGTTGAGTTACAATGAGATGTCCAAAAACATGAGTAAAGGTGAACCTGGTTTGATTTTGAGCTACAATAAGATGAGCCAAAATGGCATTGATGAGGAGTTGTGAAGTGACTGCTCTGAGACCCATCAGCAAGATGCACAAACTATTTGTAAATTCATTGTTTGCATTGTAAGTACTTCTTTTCTCAAGCAAAATGTCCTCTTCAATTTTTAACAATTGTTGCATAACAGCATGAAGTATTTGCTGCACTCTTTCACTGTCTTGTTTTTGAGTTGACTTAGATCTGTATACAGTTGAGTAGTACACTTGGGAGGTATCTCCAATCTGCACATTTTTATTACAGTTGAAAACATCCCAGCATTCCATGTTGACAGTATTGATCTACTTGCAACCCATTTCATGGTTATCAGTAACCAGGGGGACAACCTAACAACTTCCGGGTCACTCAAGTAATGCCATGGAACCAAGTCTTCAGGATCCAAGTCATTGGGATCTATTCCTGTAGATGCATTGAAGCGAAATAAGAACAGGAATGTGCATTCATACCCTTTTTTAAAGCATGATGGACCATGAGATATTGATTGATGTTCAAACTTGTGACAAAGCATTATGCTGCAGACATCCTTGTCACCCCAAATATGTCAACAATATATGTAGGAAGTTTTTTGTTTTCATTCAGAGGGTGACAAGAATATAAAAAAGCTGCAACAACAAGCTGCTCATTGAAACTGTCTTCAGGTACGTAGTCATGAGAGGCTGTGATGCAGGATCAAACATGAATTACAGACAAACATTCCAAAACATTTGACATGTCACATAAAAATACTTATATTAGTGCTGTGATAAAGTGAATGCATTCTGTACTGAAAGAAATTTTGTTGAAGTGTAACATCAACCAAATCTACTGGCAAAAAATCCTCTTTGCAAGTGCAATATCTTATCATTGTTTTATTGTCCTTGTAACACAAAGATTCATGTCTAGCATTGCAAAAGATATGCAAGCCTTTTTCTTCAAAACCACTGTGGAAATGTGAATCTGTCAGAATTCAGGCCAGTGACCAGAATGATGAGTTTTGGGTCACATTCATTTGTCATTGGGTGTCTATTAAATGTGTTGGTATTCAGGTCAATGGCCCAAATGAGGGGTTGTCATTTTGGCACTTCAGGTGTGCACACATAGTCTCAGTATTACAATTTGCAGTCCTGTTCATGGGCTGGAATATCAGCACCAGCCTTATGTACTCCAGTGTTCATATCTGAATCTTTTTGATGTTGTTGACACTCTTGACAGTTGTGCAAAAAATTCAAGTTTGAGCTTCTTTAGGTGGGTAAACAAATTGCAACATCCCTTGCTTGTTGACTGCAAAATCAAAAAACAACCTTTTAGCATCTTCAATCTGAAGGTAAAGCATCAGTTGGCACATCAAGTTGTTATAACTCATTGACTGCCATTTTGAAGGTAGTTTCTTGGGAAACACAGTTTTCACTGCATTCACAACTAACTGGTAGTCAAGCTAACCCTTAATATATTTCTCCACAAATTTTTCAAACTCACCAGCAGCCAAATGCTTGAAATTGATCTTTGTCAAGCTTATCGCACCTAGGAAACCAACAGTGGACCTCAATACAGACAATCCTATGGTGGAGGCAGTGGAAATTTACATGTTAACAGCAAATTGTTGTTTGACTGGGGTGGAATTGGTAGTTGACACCACCGTGTTGGGAAATGACTTCCTAGATGGCTGCATCTTGCTCGCACAGCACGTGAAGTCCTTTTTGGTGGCATCTAAGAAAACCAAAATCAGAAAGATATTAGAAATCAATACAAATGGTCGTAATCCTGGTCGGTGACTGGGATTATGACAAAGATGACAATAAAATGAGTAAGATCACAAAACACTTTCAATTGTTACTTCGGACAATGGCCAGAATTACAATGAAAATGTATGATCATTATCATAACAAGCGTAACAAGAAAAGCTATTCACTGCAACACCTAATTTTCCCTAAGACCATCTAATTTAGTTAGTACCATGGAAAATTAGTATTTCCATCCAATTGTACAGTGACAAAAAAGATCAGTAACCATCCAAAACATTCGAATGCAGTCCCATGAAATGAGAAAGAACCACAATGCCAGCAACATCTTACCTCAGGGACATTGCTGTTCACTATGGACAGTTAAACAAAATGCATCAAAATGAGCATTCAATGAGTTTTTGATTTAACAAAAATGTGAAGCAAGATGAAAGCAAGTTATCAAATGAAATGGATGCACCAGTGCCAAGTGCATTCAAACTCGAATATGCCACTGAAGATAAATGCCATGCCAAAAAGTGGAAACTTATTATGTCACTTGCTATATGCATCTTGGTAGTTGCAGGACATACATATTCATGTACCAATACCTCCTTAGACATATACATCAGTTTAGACAGCTGTCTGACAAAGTGAGTGAGTTGAAAAAGATTTCTGGGAATGATGTCACCATTGGTTATTGTGAAACATCACAAACTGGACATAATGGGGCCTTACTTTTTTAATATGTGATGCTTCTCAATACCTTATTGAAATTGCCACATACATAACAGTTCTAGCTTGGGTGGAATCATGTAACCAAGTTCCTATGCAGTGAATTCACACACAGTTCATGTTTTGGTGACTTCTTAAAAACTTGTTGGACTATTTATACAAGAATGGTCTATATTCCCAAACAGCACTCATGCACAAGAACAGTTTCTTGCTTATTCCAACACTTGTACTGAGTGCAACATCAATCATGATAAACCACATGCCTGCTTAGCATGCTGCTGGTAAGAGAAAGAAATCTAGAGTATTGCTTTTTTTCTGATCCTCGTTGGGACACGTTGTTATTTTGTTGACCTTCATGTTTTAACACACCATAAGTGCACATTGCATTGAATTCACCAAGAAACAGCCTCTGGACTCGTAAATTGCAAACAGCACATAAAACACCAAGCACAAGCAGAAATGGAATGAACAAAGGCACACAAAACAATGAGCCAACCATCCCTGCCATGTTCTACAGTGCTGATGACAACATCTTTCACAGTGCACCTATTGTGAAAATTGTCAACACAAATGAATTAGAAATAGGTGAGATTAAGTATCATTTTGACAACTATTCCATTTATCTTAAAACTTAGCATCTCACCATCATGACCATACTTCAAGGCACTGTTAGCCAAGCAGGATGCACCAATGATGTGGCTCTCTTGACCAACAATCTTGACAAACATGGTCAGAAAAATTTCAATGAAAGAGTACATGATTTAAATTATTTTGTAATTCAAAAAATTCTTGCAGGAATATTGCTGTTTTGCACACTTTCTTGATATTATAATCGTACAGGTATCATAGTGGTTTTTGATGTGTGTCTAGTTTTGGTGTTTTGCATCAGTATTCCAGCCATTGACTGGAATTACAATATGGTTTTTCCAATTGTGTCATTGAATAGTTGTGTATCACAACTTAATTTTTGTGTTTTGTCCATTGTTATTCCGGCCACTGACCTGAGTCATGACAACATAATGAGAAAGTTTTATTTAGTTTTCTAATTATATAACTCAACTTTTTCTCCACCATCTGACCATTTTTTTCTTCTCTAGATGACAAAGAAGCTCCTTTAGAAAACATGTTCATCAAGAAACTGAATGACATGCATGAACAGGGCCTCGACAAAGTAACTCTTAACATGGCAGAGGCTGCCTTCATTGACGTTCAACCACAAAAATTGACATATTCTCTACAATTACAGACATAAGGCATCATTGTCTGATGACAGTAAGTAGTAAAACAACTTCCCATGTCTTTTTACATGCTAAACTACTGTGTCTTATTTGTTTTCTTTCCTGTGCATAATCAGACAAGGAAAAGAGGAAGAAGGGGAACACAAGACTCCTCAGTTGCCAATGCAGATGTGGCAAAAGAGATGCCTCTCTGAAATAACACAAAACATGATCCAAGAAGAGAACTCCCTCTAAAGTTGGGTCTGACCCAACCGCTGAACCCATCAAGGATACAGTAACCCTAAAAAAGAAGAAAGACACTCTCAACTAAAACATATGAGCTATGATGACAGTGACAGTACAGAAGACCACGGATTGAAGAAGGATACTATTGTAATTGATGACAGTGATGCTTCAGTTATTGCTTCACTGGCAAGGAAAACATCAGCAAAACAGCCATAACCACCAGTCTGGTTTACACTGACTCCCAGGATGAGGCTACTTCTTGATCACATACCTCTCATCCATTGACAAGATTCCTCAACCTTATTTACAATGGGACACTCTGAAGCAGCACATCTCTTCTTGATGCAGTTTGTAATCAGATAAAATTTGAGTTTCATAATAACAACTGGCCCATTGTCTGTCATTTCTATGCTTCCAATAAAGACAATGCTGACCATGTTCCTCGGGTCCTTCTCATTAACTGTAATCACAACATTTTCTTCAACAATCACAACATTTCCTTCAACAATTCAGTCATCTGCAAGATAGTGTTCAACTACTCCAAGTCCACCGCTACACATCTGACAGATGGCAAACATATGCCAAATGCAAATTCTGATATGAAGACATTCATGGAATACACAGACTGCTCTATGCTTATCTGTTTGAGGACCTCATTCAGCTCATTCTACTTGCGCAGACTTTGGAAGACAAACCATATCTCATTTCCATATGGCCACATGCTTTTCAAGGGGACTAGGGAGTCTCTTTTTTGAGAAATGGGAAACAGTTTTGAGGGTAAATTTGTTTGCAGATGAAGGCAAGATGAAATGGGCAAAAGCCTGTGGTTTAGAAGAGGAGTGCAGAGACCTTGTTACTTCATTCTCTGATTTCAGTTTGCATGGAGAGAAAATGATCCAAAATGGCTAACTACTCACACTTACAAAAATCAGGTGCTCTAACATTTGTTTCATTGATATTGCCAACCTCATTTTTGTCTCAGCAATGCTGAGAGAAAGCATCATCGATAAGCCTATTGTTCTCTTGCTATAGGAAGCTAATCAACCCCACCAAAGGATCAATTTCAGCCAACTCACCTCTCACCGATCATCATTTCAAACAAAATGGCATACTTTCCAAGGATAAAGATAACTGGCCAAAAGATAGAGTATTCTTGGATGAGCTTAAAAATGTGCTGGATAGATCTGTCAAGTGTAATGCTATCATGACATGTTTGACCATTAAAGTCTATTACATTACTTCACTACCACATGATGTTCCTTAGAACAAAGTCATGTCAGCACTTATCATGCTCAGCAAGCAAATCTCTGATTGTAAATTGGCTTTGAATAGACCACATCTCATTGATCTATGTGCTCAATTTGTGAAATCATTGGTGAAGAACACAGATTCCACATCATTCATGCATACTTCAAACATGAATATATTCCTTTGTAATTTGATGTTGTATCTATTGACAAGTGCAGGAGAGAAATTGATCAAGACTCCATCCCAGGTAGCTCTTCAGAGTCAAAATTATGCAATAGCTCTAACATGATTTACTAAGTGATATGTATATTGATGCAGTACTTCAAAGAATTAGATGAACCTACCATCCAAGAGTTCATCAAGCATCCCTCGCAAGTGCAATACAAAACATCTTTCCTGAATTCTTTAATTACTTCTCTCATGAAGACCAAGCCAAATGACTTCATCTGTTGTTTGTGAATTCCTATAAAAGTCTTGTTGAGAACCCAAGCGACTCTGTTTACAATGAAGCACAAACGGATACAGGCTCTTATTTCAAGATTAATCTCCTTACTGCTTCCTGTCTCAAAAGAATCTATTATCTATCAAAGTCTTCAGCTATCTCTATGCAGCATCAAAGAATGTCAGTCTCAATGAGGCTGAATCTTCAGAAGCCAGGCCACTCCTTAAGTACATGCTTTGATATTACATAAATGCAAGGATTTCAACACAAACTCACCTCATTCATGGCACTGGACCAGTGTGGTACATGGAAGTAAATCTATCAGACACTCTATACTTCAACTTCCAAGAGTCTCATATCATTGGAGCAACTGTTTTGATTGATAATTTGATTGACTCTGCTTTCAATCATCCCAATGAACATCAGGACTTTCAACATTGACTACCACTCTTGATTGCCACAAGGCTCAATCAAAAGCTGATTCCCCCCAAGAAAAACAAATCTGCTGATATCATTGTCTGACAGTTCAAGGCTCACTTCAATTCCCTTGCTGCAGGAATCAGCTCTATAAATTATTCCCTCGAAATCCCCATGCAGGACATCTACTACAACTTGAGTAAGTACCTTATGGTCATTGTTAAATTGTCTTCTCCATAACTTGTTATTCTGATCACTGGCTTGAATTATGAGTGTGATTCGTTCTTTGATTTGTGACTGTCAACTGGTTATTCCGGTCACTTGCGGAACACTGATTACTAACTTTGTTTCATTTCCCAGAATATCGTGAACTTTCTCTAAAAATGTATACTATCAACTTGCACAACACTGGATACAGAAAAGAAAAAATGAGAAAAGCCAAAACAAAGAAGATCATTAATACACTCCCATGCATCATGACTTCATCCTTCATGATGTTTACTACAACTTCCTAGACATCTTTCAAAGTTTTGGTTTCAAGCCTTACCTCACCAAAACTGCTTAGGAAATTTGTCTGTAACTTCCTCAACTTCTTTGAGTCTGGTGTAACACAACAGACTTGTCTAAGACAGACACCTACAATGTTTCCCCAACATTCCAGCTTCTCACAAAGTCAGGTGATAAAGCTTAAGATGTGGTTCATGCTCAAAAAGTACTCATCAAAGGGACCTTTGTGTTTCTCCTCTGTTACTGCCATGTGGGCAGTCATTTACAACCTCAAGAAACACATTAATGGTATTTGCTTCTCCATTAATCACATTTATGGGAATTACTTCTCCATTAATCATTTTAATGTGTCCAAACAGGATAAGATTTTTCCTGATCTTATCCAGTACATGTTTGACAACATACGGATGACAAAGGTTGGTGGACCTCCATACATTGATGAATGCCTACAAAAAATCTACGGCCTCAAGCCATTGAGACAGGCACATGGTGTACCAATCAGCCTCTTTCCTTTTTATGACATGATGCTCAAACCAAGGAAAATATGAGAGCCTGACCTATAACCATGGAAACATGGACTTCATCCGCTCCCACTTCCAGGGTACTCTTACAAAACTCCTCATCAATATCCCTGACCAAAATTCTCCCGATGAATGCTCCAAAAAATCTGACAAAACTGACCATAGAAAAACTCACTCTGAGCAAGAAGCTCATTCTGACTCATGTCCTGCTCATCATGTGCATAAGCAATCTTGGACTCAAAGTCAACAATGACAGGGAGCCTGCAACAGAGAACCTCCCAGATGCCAAGAACACTCATGACTTGTGATGTTGACCCCACAAACAATCTCTACTGTGAACAGAGCTAGAGTTTGGATGGCATTTTCCAACAGACTCTGCAGGCCCCCTTCAAGCAAAAGGCTGTATTCACACCAGACTATTCCCCAAGACTGCCTCCCCATATGAAGCCATATGAGGCACTACCCAATTATGTGGTGCAAGGATGTCTGTGTCATGAAGACAAACACAAATCTATTGGCTGCAGGCTAACAAGGATGGACTTGGGAGAGATACTTTGCTACATGGGCCTGAAGCATCTTATGGTGACAATGGGTGGCTTCTCCTGACACTAGTACTTTTCCGATGCAGAGTTTCTTGAGCACAACAACCCTTGCCATTCAGGCCCAGTGCTTATATTGTGCAACATTGCATTGATCATCTTGACCAACACATACAGTTCACTAACAAGAACCATCGGTGTATACCAACAGGATCTGGAAGTGCATCAGATGATCAATGATTGGTGTGACATCATATCCTGGACAACATCAACAGTAATCTGGCTAGAAGACTACAAATAGGTCATTGACACAAATCAACCATTATGCAAAACATTCACTGTAGCAACAGTTCAACAAAAAGGAGGATCCAATCAAGCCATATTGAAAAACAGGTTATAGGGAACACCAGCAGAAGCAGACATGGCACCCAACCTCCAACATAACTCATTAACCAGCACCATCAAATCAGCTGGCACCAACTACTACACAGTATTCACCCCACCAAAGTATTAGTATGTGATGGCAAAGGGCAAAGTCAAACAGAAAAGTTAACAGTATGGAAAGGATGTTGTATCTCTCAAACTGGGATATGGAGAATACCACTGTGCAGCAAAATCACAAAATTCAACACTGGTACAACTAACATGAGCAAAACCGATATGACAAATGCATTCATAGGACGAATTCTACATGTGTCAAACTTATCAAGCAATGCAGAAATCATCAAATATCTAAATGCAGCACTCTGTTTTCCCAGAGAAATGATGCTGGCAGCCACTCAAGCAGGTTTTTTGACATATTGGCAAGGACTAACCATTTATGCAATCAACTAATTCTACTCCACGTTGGATGAAACTCAAAAAGGGCACATGCAAAACCTATGAAAATGTTAGCGCACCAGCAAAATTCCTACACTTCAAGCAGATTTCATTGAAGACCAGCATAAGAAAATCTAACAACAGCTCAAAGAACTACATAAGAAACAATGAGATTATTATGCCAAAATATTGGAGGACAAAGAGGTAGTGTACAGTAACCAAAGAGGAAAGTTCCCACGTACATCAAGCCATGAAAACAAATATATCATGGTGTTGTATTGCATCTAGGGAAGCTAAATTATGATAGAACCCATGACATCCCATCGTGAAAACAAGATGATTTGTGCAAATGATCTCCTTCTCAATAGACTCAAGAAACAAGGTTTCAACCCAATCAAACAGGTCCTCAACAATTTGATATCCAAAGCCAAAATAAAAGCTATTGAAATGCATGGCTTGAGGGCAGACAGCTTACTAATAGGAGCACACAGGAGAAACACAGCTGAAATAGCCATCCAAACTGCTAAGAACCACATAAAAACCTGCACTACCAGGATGTGATTATCCTTCCCAATGCATCTCTGGGACCACTTATTTCCACAAATTGAACACACTTGCAACTTATTGCATTCAGCCAATGTCGATTCATGTGTATTGGCACACCAGGGCCTCTATGACAACCACCATTACCATCTCATGCAGGTACATCCAATGGGATATGCCATCCCAGCTTCAATGACACCACATTGCAACAATCCTGGAAGAAAATGCACAAGATGGACGGAATGTGAGAACAAGCTCAAAACACTCCAGAATATATGATATATGGATCAAAACAATGTGGGACATCCAAAACTGCAACACTGCATTCTACATGTGCTGAGATATTTCTTTATTGGGACTACAAATGGCACAAAGTTCATCTATCAATGCGAGGCTACATCAAAAAAGGATTGAATTGATTGAATCACAAGCAACCCACTTTACCCCAAAATCAACTATACCCACACAATTCACCAAAATATGGAGAGAAAATCAAATTCAAAGAACCAGCAGACACCTCACCCAAAATTGACAACAAGGGGTACAAAATCATCCAAGAAGTCATGGGCACAATCCTATTCTATTCACAAGCTGTAGATATCACAATGCCCACAGCCCTCAGCACATTGGCAGATGAACAAGTGACTCCATGGAGAATACAATGCAAAAATGCAAACAATTCCTGGGCTATGCAACATCACAGGAGGATGCCATCATCCTATACAAGGCAAGTGACATAGAACTGGCAACTCATAGCAATGCTTCCTACTTAAGCAAACCCAAAGCATGCAGCAGAACAGGAGGACACTTTGTTTTGACAAAAAATGACAACAATAATTCTCCAAACATTGAAGCAATACTGAACAACATACAAGTCATAAATTTGGTTGTGTCATCTGTAGCAGAAGCAGAACTTGAAGCCCTGTTCATCAATGCAAAACTAGCAGGTCCCATTTGCCACACACTCCAAGAACTTGGGCTTCCCCAAGACCATACACCCATTCAAACAGACAGCTCAACAGCAATGAGTAGTAAATAGGAAAATCCAACCCAAAGCCATCAAAGCCATGAACATGTGTTGTTTGCTAAAAGACAAAGAAGCATAATTTTTTCCAATTCTTCCGGCGACCCCCAAAAAAACAACCTTGCAGACTAATGGACCAGATATCAAGCAACAATTCACCATGAAAACCTCTGCCCACAGATCTTGCCCAAACCAAGCATACTCAAACAACTATGAAAATGCCCAGCAAGTGCCATGAAATGCCCTACAGCAAGGGTGTAGACATCCCCTGGTATCTTATCACCGGTGAGTTCCCAAAGATACTGTCAGCACAGTGCAAACCACAAAGTTGACCAATGACCAATGCTCAACAACCCATCAACAAACAATGACAATAGTCTCAAAAAATTAGTTATTGCCCTTATCGTATGTAGTTTAAGCACTATTTAGCACCTCAACGAGGCCATGTCCATCTAGACAAATAAATGGACATGTCCTGGAAGGGTGTTCTGTCCCTGCAAGCCTCATCCTTTGACAAATGAGTACCATGCCATCTGTTGTGGTAAGAAATGAATTCTTTTTGATCTTGAGTTGTTCAAAGGCAAGAACTGTCCAAAAGAACATGGCTCTCAAGAGTTTGAGCAACTTGCGGCAAAGACTGGAGGGCTTCTCTTCTGCCTAATCAAGTCTGTGCATGGATCAAGTCATTATGTTGTACTTGATTTAGGGTTTTGTGCATTGCAGGCATTGACTGCTTTGAGATTAAAGGATGTCTTCTCAGGGGCATTGATAAACATGGGTTGCTGCATTGTTGAGAGGTAAAGGGATAGATGCTTGGTTTGCAGATAAGGTGGTGGGTAGTGTTGATGCAGTGACCAGAACAGTAAATGGAGTGAAATGCAAATTTTGGGTGATGAAGGATGCAGCTTTCATGACAAAGATCATGGGGACATATCAGGTTTACTGTACAATGATGAACATGCACATTCTCATTCATTGGAGGATGGGAGTTGCATGCAGTTCTGCTATCCAGATCCCTACCAACTTCACTTCCAATATCATGATCTCATTGATGACCACAACAATCTGTGGAATATAGCTCCATTGGTTGTCGGGAGTTTGAAGACACATTTTTGGGCTATGCGGGTTTTCAATATTTGCTCCCATCATCTGAGGTGAATATGTTTCTCAATCAGAAGCTTTATGCCTGAGGTAATGTGGAACAACACATATTTTTGGAGTACAGAAGGGAGTTGGCTTGGGCTTTAATCCACTATCCTATTGTGAGTGATATTCTGGATGTGACAACGGTCACAAGCGAAGCATTGACCCACTTGTTTTACATGAGAGGCTCACCTGTTCAGCTTTCACTTCAGGGTGGAATGGTATCCGCTGAGAGAAGAATTCATGTTTTAAATACAACCAAATCAATAGTCGATTTAAAGGTTGTAGAAAAAGTGTGTCTACCTATTGCCATTGCAGCCCAGTTTACTTGTTGTGTGAGTCACACTCGCATGAACACTTCTTGGATTACAGTGTTGTTAGGTAGAAGGGGTAACTAATATTAGTCAGTTTTTATAGTGAATACTCTGAGTTTACTCAATAGAACAATTAACAAAACCCCCACAGTTAGTTATGTGAAAATGTTGCTATTGAAAAGTACTTTAAGGTGGTATAATTAGTTTTATTAACATATATGTGACATATCTCAGTAATTTGTATTGCAACAGACTATTGTCAGTCAAAAATGGGCCATATGTGCTGCTAAGTTAAGGAAACAAAAGGTAGGTATGATGCCAACATTTATCTGCTGTGTTTGAAAGTCATGTAAGAGGTCATGGTGTTGAGCCTTTTTCACACATTGGACATTTTGGATTTGTGAATTTGTAGAGAAAAATGGTGAGTCGCGGTCACTTCTGGGAGTTTTACAAAATCTTATCTTCCGGACATCATGATTCGAGAAAACGTAAGCCTCCACGTATGACTAACAGGGTGGGAGCACAATTTTTGGTCCCGGTTTGCGTTTTGCTCGTCAAGCAGTTTACGCTTGATGATGTCATGCAGCGTCAAAAGTTAGACGAGCGAGTAAGCAAGGACTCGTGTTTAACTTTTTGCGTGTTCGAAATTTCTAGGTCTTCATGACGACGTATTGGGAAAAGCGTGGCTAGGTCTGAAGACTAGAGACCGGTATGACTACTCGTGTGAAAGCACAGTTGAAATTATCAACGCAAAAATACGATCCACAGATACTAAGACAATATGAAAGTCAAGTTTTTCTCTTTCATGAAGTGAAGCAACCATGTCCACTTCGACAAAGAGAAAGAAGAAGAAGGGGAAAGATGACGACCTACTCCCTAAACCTAAACGACCCATGTCTGCGTACAATTTCTTCTTCCNTGTGCTGAGAGGTGCTAACCACAGAATGGTTGTATATTATATTACGTAGACAATTTCTTCTTCCGTGAGCAACGAAATGAAATCCTTGACGCTGGTGGGGATGCATCGAGCATTGAGAAGAAGAAGAGTTTTGAAGACATTGGTCGAGTGATTGGGCAGCGCTGGCGAGAAATTCTCCCGGACGAGCTTGCTAAGTACCAAGACTTGGCTAAGAAAGATGCTGAGCGATATAGGAACGAAATGAAAGTATTTTATGAAGAAGAACTGGCGCTGATGTGTTCGGGGCATGCTTCAGTCGCTGATTCTGTAGACGATGACAGGAAGCCGTCGGCGACTGTCCAGAAGCCCGCAGGTGACAAGCAAACTGGGCAACCGCAGCAACCGCAGCAGACAATTGGACGTGAGAGATTCACGGCAGCGTCACCCTCTGCGGCCCTTTCCGCACCCGACTGCGCATCTTCCCTTGCAATGGCCACCCAGACAAGTGCTAATGTAATAGGTTCTGAACAACTCCTTAAACTCCAAACTATGCTTCAACACCAAGAAAGCAATGCTTTTTCCGTGAGGGAACTGAATAGAGAAAGTCTCATTAATGAAATCAATGCCCAAAGACTCGCTATCCAACAGCGACTCATCACACTTCTTCAAGAATCTGAGATGCTGCGTGCAAAGGATCG
The DNA here is from genome assembly GCA_036940065.1 of Cyclotella cf. meneghiniana. Taxonomy (NCBI): domain Eukaryota; phylum Bacillariophyta; class Thalassiosirophyceae; order Thalassiosirales; family Thalassiosiraceae; genus Cyclotella; species Cyclotella cf. meneghiniana. Next base: position 14,306 of record JALLPD010000419.1, read on the forward strand.
TCTGTTAGAACAGCTGTTTGCCAATCTATCAGGGGCATCAGGATCTAGCCACAACTCAACAGATGCGATGACCAGTGTTTCTGCTCCTCCTGCGGCCGGGTTTCAACCCTCGATCTCTAGTGATCTCCAAGCATTGTTTGCTCACAATGCTCATGAAGCTCCAACTCCTCTAGCTGTTTGGAGGCACTGGGCCAGTAACTAGAATTGCGCCTTCCCTTGGGAGTCTTTTAAACCAACCCCAACAAGCTCTCACGACCGACAACACTTCCTTAATAATTCAATTGATGGCTTCACGGGGCCAGCTACATCAACAGTTTGCTGCCAGTTCAGGTGCCCCGCCTGCTGCTGCATCTTCTTCAAATCAGAGCTCTACAACCGCAGATGACTGCACAGACCTATCATTATTTGCTAATAATATCACGAATTCTCTTCAGACTGGACCTATGCATGATTTACAAAAATTAATGGCTAGTAGCGTGTCAGGGAGCACAAGCCAAAGCCAAATATCTGGCTTATTTGGTCTAGCCGGATCCTTTTTCCTTGGGAATCCAAACAACTCATCCCAGCCGCCTTCAGAAATTGCGACTTTAATCGCACAAATAGTTGCTTCGCAACAAAATGAAGAAAGAACATCTGGTCACGCAGGTGATAGTGAGCGAAATTAAGAAGTGAATTGCATAGAATACTTAGTTTTTCCTTCAATGATTACTTGATATTTTTATTTGTATGCGTGAGTTATCTTGCGTTTACAATCAGTCAAAATGTCCCAGCCTCTGGTTTACGGGAAATCCTGGGCCAAAGCTAGTGAGAGATACAATCTTCATTCAACGGCAACGCCATCACGACAAACCATAAAGATGGAAAAACAAATGCAATACTCTAACGAGTGTTGTAGAATATGTCCATATGAACAGATGATGTCGCCCCCCCCGACTTCCTGATCATTTCGTCGCTATCAGTCTCCATGTCAGTGTCAGTATGAGAGGCTGACTCGCCATATTCCCATTCCTGTTCCCATTTAGCTTCGAGTGCGTTAAGATTCTCACCAATGTTCTATGGAAAATATGTCGGAAAGTCGTTTCGGTACGAAGTGAAATATAAAACCGATGAGGAATTTCACAGTATACGCAACAAGACTCACGCCATGGTCTAGCATAAACTGCTCACGAAGCCCTTGCAAAATAAGCTCCAATTCTTTCTCCGCTCGATTCACGGCAGCGGCCTTTTTCTGCGCTTCCCCCAATGCTGTCGAGGCGTCGTCGATTTTCGTCTTGATGTCGCGCCCTTTTTCATGTTCAGCCTCGACGTAGTCTTCATCCATGCCCTCCACATTATTCGTCAACGCAGAAAGTTTTGTCTCCACAAGCCAATTGACGGTGTCGACGTCAAGGAGTTTCAGAGTCTTTTCATTCTCTTCTTTCGTAAGCAAAAGATCCAACTCGTCATTGATGGAATCCATTTCGCTAACGAATTTCCATTTCTGCTTTTTGTCCTCCGATTCCTTACCCTTCATTTCATTCGTAACTCTCACAATCTCTTGGCGATCAGACTCTATTTGATGAGCAAGACGAACCTTGGTGTCCTTTAAAGTTTGAAGTTTGCGAGTGCCCTCTCCGTCGTCGGACTGGGCGATGCGGAGTTGATCAGCGACTTGATGCATAGCAGAGCGATGGCCTTGGAGGACTTGCTCCTCGCGACGGCGTTCACGTTCGGCGATGCCAGCCGCATTTTTGAACTCATCGCGCTCTCGGATGAGCTGATTGAATTGAGCGGTGACAGTATCGTCAGCTGTGCTCATGGTCATTTTTTGTTTTTGTTTGTTCCAAAACTCCAAAATAAGCGCGCGCCTCTTTGGCAAAGCAGGGTACAATTTTCAAAATAACTATAAATTATAACTGATTTGGGCACTACCCCCAGAACTACCGATATTTACCTACTATATGTAGAAAACGTCCAAAACAAAACCGATTAAAACCTATGAGATTGAAAGGTCTAACAAAAAATTAAAATAACTAGAGGGATA
>JALLPD010000420.1:0-16235 GCA_036940065.1 Cyclotella cf. meneghiniana
GACAGGAAGAGCAAGGGAGGCAATATCATCCAGTAACTATGTGAGTTGAGACATTTATTTTGGCCCTTTTGTCAGTGCACCCCCTGATGCCAATCCTATTAGAGAGAGAGAGAGAAAAGAGGATAACAAAGGTCATGACAATCCCATCAACAACATAAGAAATAAATATTATGAAAGCTATGTGGTTCCATCAGTGAAGAAAATGAGCACTACAAAAGCCATGAAGATTCCGTCTTGGAGAGAAAAGGGAGAAATATGAATGCCATTCCAATCCCATCCAGAGGACAAAGTGAAAGCACTTTGACCATGTTGCTTTTGCAAGCAAAAGAAATAGTCAAAAAAGAAATACGCAATTTCACAGAAGAATGGAGCATATTACCAAATGATAATGACAAAATCTGAAACAACAAAAAATTACCATGAACATCAAGAATAGGCAAATAATCAGCAGAAGAATGCTTAGCTTCCAAACAAGTGGTGTAACGGACAAAGCCAGCAAAATAGGAATAGAAATTGGAGAGACACTTGACCTCAGTCAAATCAAGGACCATTTGGCAAACCAGCTGACATCAGCAAAGAAAGTTCAAAGGATGAGTGAGTCATGTAAACAATAGTTGACCATGAACAGAAGTTGATTAATTTATGAGACCATGTGCTCTTTGCTCCTGTTAGATCGTCAATTGCAATGAAGGTCAGGGAAATAAGGCTAAGCAGTAAATATTGCATTTTTGTTTTATTTTCTTAAAAATTGATAATAAAACAAAATGTAAGCTAAAGTTCACTCAAGATCAGCAGAATTCACACTATCTAAAATTTACAAATTATAACCAATAATAAACAATTTCTCCTATAGACTAATTGCAACTGAGGCACAACACTTATGAAAGCAAAAATATCACAAGGATGGTCAATGCCTGATGATAACCTGCTTCAACATGTACCACTGAATGAACCATCTGTGTGCTCTCTCTTGCCACCAATTCATCATGTGTTTATCTCCTAACAGTAATCATCCCAACAACCCTGGATAATTTGTTGTCTTTCAAACCAACACCGGGAAGTTTTGGAAAACAACATGGTTGTATTCATACCAGCATTGACACACATACAGTAGGTCAGATCTCATATGAACGTTAAGTCTTCTGTAGGTAAACCATTTGATGTAGATACAAGAATATGTTCATTATTGTATCTCTATTATTATTGTGGGTGACATAATTTTGCTTACAGGATGCAATAAAACTACAAAAATTGCTATGTTTGTCTAACCATACCCAGCTCTCAAGTATTTTTGTGTGTGTTCTTCTTGTTGCATCGAGAACAATACCATAGACCATAGTAACTGATTCAAGAATATCAACATTTGTATCTTCTTAGCTCTACCTAGGTAGATTTACAGTGCTGTGTCAGTGCTGGTAAGGGCACCTGCCATTGTGGCACTTTATAACTGATGTATGGATGTACAATACTATAAGTCATGATATCATACTATGAAAACAATGACCTCATCAAGCCGCAATGATGGGTATGACAATGGAAAATTAAAAAGGTCAGAAAATGACCTGGACTTATGAGAGATTACAATCAGGGGCCTTTAATGATGGACTGTGTCGAATGATGGTATCATACAAATGACCGCTTGTGATGGTGAATAAGTGTTAAATTGGTTTTGAACTGAGTCCAAAGCTTCTCATGTCTCTCATAAATAATAATTGTAATAAAAATGATGAAATTTTGGAAATGGCTGAAATTTTTGTCGAGTGGCTTAAAGATATATTTAAGCCATTTCCAAAAATTAAGCCTTTTGGCATAAAAACCTTAAAAAGATTGATCTGAGGTTTTCTTGTAGTAAATTTACTAATTCCTATGTAGAATGACTTGGATTTTGTCAAACGGCATAAATGTATTTTCTTATCCTTTTCCAACTTTATGCCATTTTGCCCCCAAATGGCTCAAAGTTTGGAAAAGGATTGGCTTTTGGAAATGGCTTAAATTTTGGCATCCAACCAAAATAATATTTTTTCAACAATGACAATGACTTATTGTCATGACTAAACAATGTTCTATTCATGAACACATTGATGTCTTCACACCAACCATCCATGTGTTTTTTTTGACTGAAGCAGTAAGAACCCTGCTTGTAATATCTTTTATATTAGGGTTGTTTTTCAGGCCTTTTTGATTGTCCTTGAATGTACAAGGGTTCTTTTGTTCACTAACATCACACAGAGTACAATACCATACATCCACATGTCAGTTTTGAGATGCCATGTAGTACACTACTGCCAACACTGTCACGACCCTTCTACTTATCCTATCATGAGAACTATGCATGAAGATGTAATGTTTCTCAATCATACTACCTATGGAACCATCCTAAATAAAACACACTCCCTTCTATGGTGCAACAAGAACAACTCTCACCAACACACAAGAGGAGGGGGAATGAACAACATTGTAAATTTTGTTGTTTCATTACATCTCAAGTAGAAAATATATTATTCCATACACAAGAATAGGGAAACAATAAAACATTAATTCTATCTACAACAAAAGAAGGTGTACCTATAAAAGAACCATATAATAGATGAGATACAGCTTATCATACACATTGAAGAATACAGTGATATGTGAGATTCACATGACATTGCGGTCTTAATCAGGAATTGTGTAAATACATTATTCTTAGTTTTATCTCATGGAAACTCTGTTTCATCACTTCCTCTCACATTGGTTGATTATAAATCCTTGCCACTCATACTTGCAAGTGTTACCTCAACATAAGTGCACCATGATTTTTATGACTGTTGCCACATGCCCACGAATTTTTTGTTATTTTTCTAGCTAAATAAAACTGAGCCCCTGAAAAAGGAAAGTTGTTGGCAAATGATCCAACCATGGATTAAATGCTTAAGTTTAACAATTTCATCTTAATTCCCTGAACTTCAATACTTATGAATCATAGAAAACCATTACATGATTGAAAACATGTGTAAGTGCTGATGGGTTGTTATAATAGTTGTACAAATTTGTACTAACACATCCTTGCAGCATTATATGAGATGCAAATTTGTGATTGTCATTTGTGAAGGCACTTGCAGGTGCAAATATTTGTTTGTCATTGGTGATGGTGCTTGTAAAGTTCCAAAATCTTTTGAAGGGTGTGGTGAACACTGCCCATTTGTAGTGGTGATGACTAGCTGGGTGGTATTTGATTGGTAGTCAGCCAGATTGGTGGTATCATATCTTAAGAAGATAGAAATTGTTTCTGGTTGACACTGCAGTTGAGTAACAAGAAATCACATGTCCTTGGCATTGGTGTATTTTGGTTGGGCATGACTGTTGATAATGATTTTGGCAGTGGCATTGTCAGTGGGGATATGGTTGGGGGTCGTTTTTCCCCCAGTTCTTCCAGAATCTTTCAAATTTCAACACCTTTCCATGTATTGATGTAGAGGGCTCCAAGTTTAGCTTTGGTGGAGGACATTGCTGCTTTTATGATTTTGAACATGGTGAGAATAATGCAAATGTTGGGTGGGAATAGAATATGTTTGGAGGGATAATGATTTCCACCAGGTCAGCTCTGATTGTTGGCTTCATTAAGATAGCTGGCATTGCTGTGGATGGAGCATACCATGCTGCATTTAAATCAGATGATGACAGGAAGAGCAAGGGAGGCAATATCATCCAGTAACTATGTGAGTTGAGACATTGTGTTCTCAGTGGGCATGGTTTTCTGGGAGGTAAGTGTGCTGATTGAAGTCATGTTTTGCCACCAACACAGGTGATGTAACAGCAGAGTTCCAACTACATGTTAGAGGTGTTTTTGATGGGCTTTTCTAACATCGGGTGACATATCATTGTCATCATTTTAAGTTTGGTCCCATTGTTTGGTTGTGTGTGGATGTGGACTGTCTTTTTTGATGGAAGGTACAACATTCTGAATTGTTTGAGTGCCTTTTTGCAAAAGGGTTCATTTAGATGTGCATCTTGTTATTTTTGGAGTCTCAATCCATGTTAATTTTTACATATTCCTTCCCTGTATCATCTGCAGAGATGTTTAGTATTGTCTGAGGGGCTTGATAAGGTAATTGGTATCATCACAGTAATGCCAACATCATTGGCAACAAGTATGAATTGGATGGAATGTACATTGTCCTCTCGCAGTCCAAGATCAAGTTTCTTTGTGAATACAGGGCTGCATTGAAATGATCTTCCAATATATCATGCATGAGACTGACAGCTTGAGAGAGGTTGCACATGCCTTGTATGCAATGGATGTATCTCCACCCATTGGGTGTGGCTTTGTCTTTTACAGTGTATTCCTGTATTATTTCTTTTGGGATGTTGCTTTGTTTGATTTTGGATAGAGTTGGTGAGATTGATGCTCATGAATTGGGCTCCCAGGGTAGAAACAAAACTGTTGAGGAATATTTTCATGAGTGGTAAATTAGGTGTGTTTGTTCCAATGTCTTCTGGGTAATTGATGAGATCGCCTCCCATAGTTGCTCAAGTGCTATTGTGTTTTTTCTTGGTGCATACAGCAGAGGCGAAATGTATATCGGCAACACCCTTCCATTTGTCATTGAGGATCTCTGATTTGTGGGTGAGCTCAATGATGTTAGTGCCTTTCACATGGACTCCTACTCCAGGGCATGTACAAATTTTTTGGCTGCAGAGAGGTTTCTTGTGTCTTTGAATTTGAGGTGGCATAATAGTTGCCAGTATTCAAGAGCTTGGCCAGTTTCCATGTTGATGACAATTTGTGCCATTTTGTGCCATCATTTTAGTAATCAGGCATCAATCCTATCATGTGGGAGAGTGGGTTTTGCACATTGGCATTAAGTGACACATGTGGCAATGCTGTCATTAGTAGATTATGTAATGAGAATTGGAGGTGCTGGGGGTGCTGGGGGTGCAGCTGGTGCATGAGGGGATTCAACTATTGATTCTGTAGGCATGGTGTGTGCCACAGGTGTGTCAGCATGTGGGTCATATGTCCAGAGTGGCACTGTATCATGGCAGTTGAACCTTGAAGAGTGCTTTGCAGTAGTCATTGTGGGTGATGTGGAGATTGTTGGTGGCTTGAATATGTCATGGAGTTCAGAAATAGCATAAATGGCTGACCATTGATGTTGTGCATGCCTTTAAGAGTGTACATCAGGTCGTTTTAGGCTATAACAATGGAATCTGCTGGAGTGACAGTTGGTTGCATGGTATACTTGTATTTGATAAAGAAAGTATTGCAAGTAGCCTTGATGAAAATGATGATATTGCAATAGTGTTCAGAGGTGGCACTGTTGTACTAGCCATCCATAGAATGTTCTCCCCTTGTGCAACAAGGATTAGGTTTGACATGGAATTGCACCTGCAAACTGCACTGCACATCCAAAAGGAGCAAGTGGTATTCTGTTGTCATCAAAAGGATATCTTGGGGGCTGCATTGGACTGGTGGAGGAGATTTAGGGTTAAGATGGTTTGTGGAATGATTGCATCCCATGATGGAAAAGCAGTCATTAATACCAGAGAGTATTGAGATAAAATGACCCTTGAAAGTTTGGACGGTCTGCTCTGTATTGTTGCATTGGCAGATGTTGGATGGTGTGAGTTTGACAGTGCATCCATAGCCATGTATGGCTGATTTGAGTTCATGGGGAGCCTCATTGTCCAGTACATGCCAATTCATGTGGACAACTTGGGAAATATTCCATTGTCAGTGACTGATGTGGTAGGCATTGACAAAGTCTGTAGTCTTGTGGGATTTCAGATATTTAGTATCAATATAGTTTCTGTCAAGTTCAACAGCCTCCATGAGGTACTTATGTCCTTGTTGAGAAGTGTTGGGAAAGCACCAATTTGCATGGTGTACATGGTCTTTTTGGTGGCATTGAAGATGTGTAGGTATGCATCATGGTTTTGGTGCCCAGGTGTGAAGTGAGGGTTGGATTGTTGTCTTTGGGTTTGGTGGAGATGTTGTCTTGTTTGATCTTTTTGAGTTTTGTCAGATTCTGGGAAGTGTTTGCAGACAGTGGCAGTTGTGAGACCAGCAAACCTGACAAGGTTGTCATGCCACATTGCAGACAGAGTGTGGTTTTGCTGCAAATCCTAGTGTGGTGTGGAGGTAATGTAACATTTGTTTTGTTGAGGGGATGTCATCGACATTAAGGATGAAATGAGGAGCATGGTGGCAAGTGTAGCAGGAGTGGTTCAGTAGTGGCACACACCAAAGCCCATCAGCACCTCATCACCCTTAAAGTATGGATGGTTTTGTGGTCATGATTGTTATGTCATTGCAGTTGTGCACTGTTTCACCATCATTGTGCATACGGGAAATACTGATGTAACCATTGTTGGTGAAGGCTTCAACACTAGGTAATTAGCTGCTTGACAATCCTGGTATGATGTGTGTGTGATGTAAAGCTGGACATAGCTGCATCATTGGTTGCAGCATGGTTGCAGAAGTGTTGGTGACTTGCCCAAAAGCAGCTGCAACTTCCTTGGAAGATGACCCTATGATGGGTAGTTTGTAATAGGTTTGTTGAAGTGGCCAGTGGCAACAGATTTGATGAGGGTCATTTTTATTGATTGAGAAGTGTGACATGATTTGAAGTTGGTGCTGGTGTTCTTGAATGTGTTTGTTGGGACAAGCTTTTGAGTCATGGTTAATAGGAATAGATATGGTATAGGCTTGGTGAGAGTGTAGTGGAGACATGCATAGGTGGAAGTATTCAGATAAAGGAAACATTGTGTTAGTTTATTGAGCTTGACATGCCAGAGTGACCAAACTCCATTGGCTGCTGGCTTCACCCCTCATTAAGTGGAGCAGTTGATGTTGCATTCTGTCACCAATTTCCAGTTGGCAACACAGATTGTAGCATTGGTGGGCAATTCCCAACAATTTTGGATGGGATATTGGGGTACCAACATTTGCAGTGAGAGCATTGCTGGTTGTGTGAGCCTCGATTGGAATTGGCAGTGCTAGAGGTTGAGGACTATGAAGAGTTTCTTGAAGGTGACAAGTGTCTCAGCTTGGAGCTTGATGAGTTTGTCCAACTTCTTATTGTTCTGATTGGTAACTACATTGATGAGTTTGGTAGTTGTTTCAAGGACAAGATTGGTGGTGGTGGTGGTGAAAGGGTTAGTATGCTCGGTTTCGTTAGCAATGCCAAACCAACTGATTGTGCCATATGTCTCTGTGGTCACCTTGGAAAACTCTTTGACAAGGAAAGGGTACAACTTGGGGGTTTGGCCTCCTATTCATGAATGGCTGCATCAAAAATGTACCTGAGCATTTGGCTGCAGCCTTGACAATGGCAAGGAGAGTCAGTAGGAATACCAAACTTATCCAGTTGTTGTTGAATGTTGTCAATGCATTTGAACTTGGCAGAAGAATTCTCAGTAGAGTTTTATGCTGAGTCCATAGCACTGATGAGTACTTGAGTGTCAATGTCATTGAGGGTTACACCATTGATGTGGAGGTAAGTGAGCATATCAATTGAGGTACAATGTGTGGATCCCAAAAATTTGTTGCAGAGACTTGCAAGCCATTTGGGCACAATGGCATGGATGATCTTGGATTGCATTCCTTGGAGGCAACCTTGGTATATTTTGTATTCAATGATAAGTTGTTTGTTTTCTGCAATCTTACTCAATTGGTCGACTACATTGGTACTGATGGTGGTCTGGAAGGGGCCAGGATTTTTAAGTACAACAAACTAAGTGGCACCATTCCAGAAAGTGGTAGAGTATTGTCAAGGGTCATGCCAATGTGTCCATGGTCACCAACACCATTGGTGGATGAGATGTTAGCAAGTATTGCTCTGAGTTCACATGTGGGTTGGTTCATGTCTTTGTTGGCCAGTTGGTCATTGATCTTGGTGATCTCAAATTGTTTGAGGTTCTCTTCAATGTCTTTTTTCATACCCATTGTGCAAAAGATTGGCAACTAACTTTTGCAGAAGAAAATGAATAAATCAACACTGCTGGTCAGTGGCAAAAGGCAAGTTGCTATAAACAGGTGGTGACTAACATATGTGACCATGTGGTCTTTGCTACTGTTACTTTGCTGAGTGCAATGCTGGTGAATTATCCAGAACCCTTGCATGATCAAAAACATTCTTGTGGTTTCATGATACATGTGTGTCATGTGTATTGTTCTGAATACATGCTGATGAGTTCACACCATAGTTGTATTAATTAGCACTAACAACAAGAACAGACACAATGATCATGTTTGTATGTGATTTATAGCTTAATTATTAGAATAGAGGATATGGGATTCATTGAAAAGCAGCAATTGCTGATTATGTAGCCAAATTGAGTTTTTCATCCTTTGAAGAATATTATGATGGAGTGATTTTGCATTCTGAATTGGTCAAGTAGTATCAAGTAGATGATGACTTGAAGCATTTGTTACTGTCTCCTAGGTCACAAATTCGTGTGAATGGATATGAGTGTTGTGAAAGCTGTTACAGAAGCTTGTCTGCAACCAAAACAGAAAGAAACAAAAATAATCCTCCAAAATAAGCTGCAAATGGGTTTGCTATTGGTCATGTTCCCCTGGTCATTTCAGTATTGATATAAGAAAAAATGCTGCAAAAAGGGATGATGATGATATTATTTGTGCTGCAACAGTCAAGTCAGAACATTTGGGTATGTTCATGTTTAGATAGCTGGAAGTCAAAAATCAGTAAAAGGTCATATATCTTTGTTCATTGTTGATCTGTCTCATAATGGTTGAGTATTGCAAAAGAATTACACTACAGGAGCTGGAAAGAATATTTATGTTGTATTGCTTGGGAGAATGACCCCTGAACAGATGACCATACTCAGAAGGCCAGCTGAAAATGATTAAGATCTGTTCATGGATCTTTTGACTTAGTTCATCAAAGAATCCAGTCATAAAGCATACAGTGAAATCATGCATCCAGATAAATGTCCAAACCCAATCATTTACTTCAAGAAGATGACAATAAAATTACTGAAGATGATCAATAGATTCCACATTGAAATGCAAGATTTAGGGCAAAACATACTGTTTCTCCAGTGAGACTCAAAATCTAACACAAGCTAAATCTTTATTTCATAATTCAGAAGACTTTGTTGAAGCAATGCTTACCTCAACTGTTCCAACAATGTTAATGTATGATGGAAATTACTTGAAAGGGCATGGAATCAATTTAGAGGATAGGTTGCCTATTCAAAATTCTTTTGGTTTAGGAGGTCCAACTCTTGTAAAAAAAGAAAATCTGATGTTTCCAATTAAGCATTCATAACAACACTACAATAAATTGTTTCTGAATCAGCTCATACAGCCTGACTTCATCTTGGTTTGCTACCAACTTTGTGTTATAGTGCATCAAACACATATGGAATGATTTTAAAACTCACTTTCAAGGAAGTACTCTTGGATATACCAAATCAAAACAATTAATAAGTGATGCCTACTTGGCAGCAAAACAGCCCAATAGAATGGAAAGGCAAAATGAACCTAGCCAAACTAAGTCATTTGCAGCGCCATTTATCTGAACTCAATAACAACATCATTCAAAGTTCTCAGACACTAGGCAGAAGCTGCAAAAAAATATTTGCAAAAAATATATGCTCTCAATGATCATTTTTATCCTCATAGTATTTTCTTCACATTGACTTAAGATGATGAATGCAACTTAGATGTGCATTTGTATGCAAAGCAAGGGAATGAAATTAATCTTTCAGTTGCTGATTGCTCTGATTCAGAATGCATTCAAGATTGAACAGCAATGCAAGAAAAAATTCAATACCCTGGAGCATGCTCTCTTGATTATCCATCTGATATGGAAGCTGTTTGTGAATGTTTAAGATGGTACTACAAGAAGAATTGCTGCAAACTACAAAGGTATCAGTTCATTGTGAAAGTGTAAGCATTCCTCCAAGCTGATGAGGAAGAAGGGAGATTCACCTTGCATGGTCTTTGTTTAGTTTGTATTGGCAACATTTGTGAAATCAGTGACCTCATTTTGAATCAAGACCCCTTGAAAAGACAGTCAGCACAAGATAAACTCTGTGATTATGTCAATAAATGCTTCTGTTCTAATTATGAACACATCCAAAATGCATCTGTGAATCATGAAGAATGCCAGTCTCATACAACAGTAGAATGAATTGATGAAGCTGTACACAAATGTTGAGAGATTGTAGAAGTGAAAGTATGCAGATGGCATCAGGTGGCAAAGATTAAAATGTACAGTTTGTTCCCACAAGGATGCCAGAGATCCAATGACAGGTGCCTCTCCTCAAATCTCTCAAATGGAAGTGTGACGATCTTTATATCTATGAGATTAATCCTGGTCTCCATGCATTTGAAGATGACCATACTTTTCCTCATCTAAAACAGAGGTTTAACTTCATGACATTCTGCTACCCTCTTGATGACTTCACCTATAATGCACATTTTTGTTGTAACCATGATGTTTAGCATCACATTGCAACAAGAAAGATGAATTAAAATGACCTGAAGTCATTTTTAATTATGGTAAAGGATGCATGGCTCCTTTTCCCAGACAAAGTTGACACAATTTGAAAATAATAGAGATGAGAAGAAGATGCTCTTTGTGGAAGTCTCTGATGATGGATGATGTTGCAGAGTATCCATTAATTATCAATTCCAAGAGATCACTTGGTTGTCAATATCTGAACACTCACAGTACATTACCAGAACATGAGGATGCAACAGTAATGTTCAGATAGAAAAACTGAGGTGTATGTTTGATACTGTTTATTACTCCAGAAAATCAACCAAAAAAGAATAATGGGTAGTTTATTTTGAGAGAGTTGGAAACCAAGTGATTAGATGTGTTCAAAAGGAGACTGAGCAGTTGCTGGTACAAAGAAATGACTCAGATGGTCTTAAAAATGTGGAAGATCATTGTTTAGACAAGGCTTGTTTGCATTTTTAATTGAAATGAGCATTTATATGAGTCAGGATACAATGGCATACTTGTTGACATGTCAACATGGATCAGCATTTACATTTTTATGAATTTCATGATGTGCATGTTGGACAACTGACAAATGATGAACCTCATAAAAGGTAAAGAATAGAGTTCAAAATGGAGAAGTATGCATGTGGCCTGACTATTCTATCAATGTCTACATCTACAGACCATTGCTGAAGGCTATCATTTTGCGGGATGAGCGAATTTGACCAAGCTGTAATGCCAATTTTGAATGAAGGATACAAAACAATATGATCATCCTGGAAGATGATGTTGTTGCACTAAGACAACAAAGAAAGTGAGAAATCCTAAACTTTCAATGCAAAAGCTATGATTAATGATTTAAAAGACCTTCAGCTATCATAGGGAAGTCCAAGCAAATGAATTTCAAAATAGCAAGAATCATGCAAAAGTGGGAGTAATAACGTTCTATCCTTTTTAGAAGAATAGATTTTTTATTTTGGTGAAGATGAATGCTGTTGGGAAAAATGACAAGTCTTATGACAACAGAAACATCATCTAATATTTTCAGAGAAGGGATAAAAATACTCCAAAATATGAAAAATAGCATGCGAGTAAGGAAATACAAAATTCCAATAGAATGATTGAAGTAAAATACAGTTTCTGCAAAAAAACGATGATACCAATGTCAAAATAGGCAGCATAACTGTGATGATCAATATTCAGATTTTGAAGATGCTGAATCTGCAGAAGCTTATGATGACAATGAATTAACATCAGATGAATGCAGTGATGACTGACATTTATGATGCAAAGTACTTAGAATGTTTCATGACAACTTGGAAATCAATCTATATCCCTGGTCAATAATAATAGAGGGGATGGGACAACTTAACAAAGATATTATCAAGTGTCAGACAATCTGAATGCAGACATTGTCAATTTTGCTTTTGGTTAAAGGAAGAAATGCAACTTGAAATGGTGAGAAATACATGGAGCAATGATAACCAATCAGCTCCTTTGTCTTGAGAAGGAACACACTTTGTTTCTGTCATATATGAAGATAATAGGATCAATGCAAATGATGGATTGAACTTCGTATTCATCCAGATGAATCTTCCATCAATCAGAAGTGTTGTTGAAGAGGTTTCCTTACAAAAGAGTATTACATTGGATCGAATTCATTATACTGCTTAAAAGATCATTTGCACATATTTCTGCTGAATCTGTTGAATGAGAGTTCATTCAAAATTTCTGCTCTGTATCTAATTTTGCAGGAGTGAAGAGGAACTCAATGAAGAACAAACAACCAGCATAAAAGCAAAGATTTCACACAACTCATGAAATTGGTACAACCAATCAAATACTTTTATTTGTCACAGGCTCATCTGGGGGAGGGAAAAGTACAGCCATTGAAGTTGCACTACAATTTGTTTTGAATTTGTGGGGCCATGAATCTTATGTAGGGAGAGAAAACATTTCTTTTCCTTGTAATTATAGGATTTCCAGAAGCACTGTTTGGTGGAGTCACTTTGTATAGTGCAACATTCATGAATTTGAAGTCAAATAATATTTCAGATGAGATTATGAAAATCTGAAACCAAGTGTGCATACTAATACTGGATGAAATTTCAATTTCAACTGAACATCAAATGGATAATTTGAATCCTTGTCTGAATCATGTTTGATGAAAAAGATCCAATGACAATGAATCTTTATCTCCAAAGATTATTTGTCATGGATATTCCATTATTTTGTGCAGATTTTTGTCAACTGCTGCCTATGAATGTAATAAAGAATCAGTTGTTATCACAAGCACTGGACTTTGGGAAAATTCTATTCATGTTGCAACTGTCTTGAAAAAAGTTACAAAACGATGATCCAGAGATAGGGAAATAGTGAAATGAATGTGGGAAGGAAGTTTTACAGAGAGGTTTGAAGCAAAATCAACCAAAAGTACTTGGATCAGAAGCTCATTTGTCAAAAGTTGACAATGCTGTTAACATATTAGATGCTTCTTGGAAGAATTCTGATAGGTCTATTCGTGCAGTGACATTTCAAAAGTATACTACCAGTTTCGAACTCATTGACAGTGATGAAAGTCCACCAGAATGTACAGTTGTCATAGACGCTGAAATAAGACATGCCCTGATGCAAAAACCAAAACATCAGAAAATCAAAAGATGATAAAGGTCTAGTCCTGGCAAAAGTTACTCCTGAACTTAGATATATGATTTATGCTTGATATGGAGACAGAGATATGAGAGATCAATAACACAAACAAATTAATCCTGAATTGAAACTATATGTGGTGGTATGCATGTATTATCAATGACAATGATTACATTTCTAAGAGTAAGTCAATGGAACTTTTTGCCAATCGGTTGGTGCAAAAAGAAAAACAGATCGACCTCTCCAGCAGAAAAAAACTATAATAGAAAAAATATCCCCTACATACATTAGTGATGTTTAGTATGTTGATTCAAACAATTTCCAAAAAAATGAAGCTAAATTCCTTGAGTACAACATGAAAGTGTGACAGATGAAATAAAGCAAGATCCTTTGAACATAGAACAAATCAAAAGACAGAAAAATTTCCAAGACAAATAGAATAAATCATAGCATCCAGAAGATTCAAACAGCCAAGGAAAAGTAGTACTTTCTATAGAAGAAATATTAATTCTCTGGACAAAGGACCAAGGAAAAAATTGTCAAAACAAGAAGAAACAAATGATAATTATGATGAAATTCCTGTGAACCTCCTTGATGAAACACCAGCACATAAGTTGCAAGATGTGATAAAGAAGTACCTCACTGTGTTCGACTTACTAAATATATTGCTATAGTAGAGAGTACTTACATTGCAATGAACAACAGTGTGGGGATGCACATTATGTCACATGATACATAAGCATTTAGTCATGCAGACATTTGCATGTAAGTTTTCCGTCATGCGCAAGTTTGAACAATGCACAATTATTGCTAGCACATAAAGGGAAGCTGTAAACAAGCAGTCTAGTTGCATAAATAACTAATGACCTGATTATCAAGACTTTTGCTCTTGTGGTTTAGCACATTGTTCATAATTTGACATAAATACATACATGGATGGTTATACATAGTGCTACTCAAAAGTACAAACACAAGGTTTACTGTCTCTAAATAAACTGCTTGTGTACAAATCAGATGCCTTCATATTGCCTCAATCTGTACCTACCGTAAAAATTGGAGAGATAGAAAACAAAACGTCCTCAGATACTGTACTGTAATGTTTATCACACTGTGTTTTTGGGGTATTAAAGCTAGTGAAATGAAAACATCTATTTATAAAATAATGATGGATAGTACCATACTTCTATCATTTTGTTATGCCTTCTGTTGTTCGGGCCAATTTTTTGTTTTTAGGAGGCTTTGTAATCTCCCACCCACTCACCGCCCATATTTTTATCATGCCATCCATGGCAAACCACCCACCCTTCAACTGCACTTTCCGTATTTATTTCCAATGGAAGAGGGTCTGTGATTTGAAAGGGGGACAGCATGCATTCATTAAGCAGCATTTCCTGATGCTGCCTTTGAAGATAGTCACTTTAGTGGCAGTGTGCGATGGCTGGGATGCATGGGAGCAGCTGTTGGGAAAGCCGCAAGTTCATCCTGTGTAATCCACCAAATCTAAGAATGAGTTAATATAATTACATTTTAATCATTAACTAGTTAATCAGTTTCTTTAATCTAATCTAAAACTAAATAAGTTTATGCCATTAAAATTTAAATGTGCTCTCCCAGCACAGAGAACAAACAAGCGGCAAGTTCATCCAGTGCCATTCCTGGCAGACACAACAATACGCCAAAGCTGCATAATGTCCTCGCCAACAGAAGCGCATTGTTGTAACTGTAGCAGTACTTGCCACACATGTGCCCATCGTTTGCCGCAATGGTGCCAAGACCTTGAACAAGTCGTTCCGGTGATCTCTTAGATGATGGACACAAAAAATACCATGCAAATGTGTAAGCCTACCAAAAAAAGCATGGTGATGTGCGATGTGTTATGTGACAATCGGCCATAACTTTTGAACCAATGGGAACTATGGAGCGGCCAGCATATGGGCAGATTGGTCTAGGAAAGGCAAATCTATTTGTAGTGCATTTAGGTTAAGAAGAGGGGTTTATAGACTCGAAAAGTAAAATGCCTGAAAGTTGGTGAGTTTTTGTAAAGTGTGTCTGTGACAACAGTGTTCTATTGCTACGATTTTTATGGTAGTGATGTTTCAATGGCAAATGTGCAAGAAGATACCAGATAATGTGAAAATTCATATTTATTTGGAATTGATTTCTTTCCCTTTTGAATTTAATCTCACGGTCTTAAATTGCAACCATCATATTCAAAATTCAGAACCAAGGAACTGGAGCTGGCAAAAACCATACAATTAAATGATGATTTTATGTAATAGCCTATCAGAGCAATATAGCCTATTTGAGCAGTCTGCAAGTTATCATACTATTCCTGCATAGAAGTGCAGTAATCCAAGCAAAAACTTGTTGAGGCTGGGGGAAACTGCAATATAAGCATAATAATGTGTAACATAAAATAGAAATAAAGTAATTGATGTTACAATTAAATAAATTAATGATATACAACAACATTAAGTAAAAATTTTATTTACTTCATTTAAGTTTACCTGATAATCAATGTCTGTTGGTGTCCGTTTATTTTTGTGGCTTCTTTATTTTTAGTCCCATGGCAAATAACCTATTACTCCCATAGCCTTATTTTGCACATAGCTCAGTTCTTGTGTATAGCAGTATAAAGACTATTTGCAAGAAATAAGCTATCTGCGAGAAATAAGGCTATATGTGAAAAATAAGCTATCAGCAAAACTCGCTAATAAGCTATTTCTTGCTAATAAGAATGTCATCTACTTTGGAATAGTACAAACTTGTGTACATCCCGCAGATAGATTATGCCTCGCAGATAGTCTCATTTAGAGTATTATCTGTGAGAAATAAGCTATCTGCGAGAAATATGCTATACGCGAGAAGTACATTGTTTGCAAGTTTTGCTTATAGCGTATTCTTTGCTGATAGCCTTATTTCCCACAAATAGCATCGTGTTTCTTTCTCTCGCCGGTAGAACAAATATAATGGATATTACACCACGACCACTAATTAGCTGAAATCCAGCTAATTAGTGGTCCGCTTAATAATATGAATCATGGTAAAGACTTGATTGGTGAAATAAATTAGACCATATTGTTTGTAATGATTTGGTTGACCTCTACTTATGTGATGGCTGTCATA
>JALLPD010000421.1:0-16240 GCA_036940065.1 Cyclotella cf. meneghiniana
CACACTACTGTCTTGCCATCTGCTACCATCTTGACCCCACCCAAAAATGTTGTCCCACTATCATCTCATCCCCACATTACCGCCTTGTCCCCACACTACCATGTCTTTCCCCAGACCACTGCATTCACAATGATACTATGCTGCCACTGCCATCCTGATGCTATTGTCCCTAAACCACTGCCCCACCATCATAATTCCACTGCCCCCTCCCAATGGCACTCTTCCACTACCATCATCTCCTTGCCTTGATGCCCTCTTCCTGTCACCACCATTCAGATATCATATTCCTGCTGACTCCTACTGTTGTCATGCTGTTGCCATCCTGATGCTGCCATTGTGATCTTGCTGTCCTTACACTGTCATTTTGACACTACCATCTTAACATTGATGTTATCTTGACACTGTTTTCATAACAGTTTCAATTTGATGCTACCCTGTGCTGCCTTCCTGTGGTGCCATTCTGACAGTACCATTCTAAAAGTACCTTCTTGGGCCATGTCCTGATGATGTTGTTCTGATGCTGCTGTCCTCATGCTGCTGTCTTGATGCTGTCATCCTGATGCTGTTGTTCTGATGCTGCTATCCTGATGCGGCCATCCTGACCCTGTCATCCTGAGATTGCCATCCTGATGCTGCCATCCTAATGGAGCCATCCTCATGGTGCAGCCTTGATGCTGCCCTCCTGATGCTGTTGTCATGATGCTGTCATCCTGATTTGATGCTAGCATCCTGACAATACGGTTCCTCTTGTCTCCTGTCTCACAAGAACACAGCAGCAAGCTACTTACCTTATAGTGATGAAAATAATGCAATACTGCTCTTGTTTTTGCTCTACAGTATGGTATCTAACATACATAGTATGTCAGTCACACTTCCTTTTTTCTAATTTATGATTTTAATATTCTCATTGTAGAAATGAGTGAACATGACATGATTAAATTCCTGTCTGTGCAGGATTTAATCAAAGATGAACACTGGAATACCTGTCCCAAAGGGATATCATAAGCTATGCATGATTCATGTGGACAATTAATGAATCAGAAAAATCCTCAAAATTTGTCATTGGTACCAGTGAAGTATTCTCTTCCCATATGGAATGACTACATAAACTAATTCCCAATCAGTTGTTCTACCCATGCATAGAGGTCCTTTTACATACAAGGAGGAGGAATGTATCAAAGCGGCTGATATCCTGTGTATGTAGGATTGGCTAGTAAATGATGGTTTCTGGCTACATACAGTCCAGCAGTTGAGTACTGATGTCACACTGAGTCCTACAGATGACTTACCTACCAAAAGTGACCACCTCAGAATAATGTGTGGTACAGGATAGTATGTGATCATTTGAAGTGGTACCCTTCAATGATTACCTATCCAAGTCATTTTTAACTATGCTGTAGACTGGTATGTCTGCGGTGTCTGAGAAGCATGTGTAGTATGTATCCCCTTTTGGTAGTTAATGGTTACAATCTTGAGATGTGTAAATATCTCAGAGAGAGCTGTGGTGTGGACAACATGTCCATTGGGGACTCCTCTGGCTGACCAGAGAGCAAAGAGAGAGCTTGATAGTAGTTTCAATTGATCATGATTTTCATTTAATTCTACAATCGATTTCATCTAACAATTAATGTCTACATCAACCGTAGGTCACTTTTATGATAGCCTGCTGAACTATCACCTCCTGACCTCTTCAAAGATATCCTCTGCTTTTTTGTCCTCCACAAAATCTGTGCCTCCAAGCCTCTGAATTCAGGCCTCAATCTGATTTGATAATCCCTTAAGATTCCATGGAAGCTCTGCAAGCTTCATTCACAAGGTCTCCAAGGTTTTGCCTCAAGATGATCCTCAAAACAACCTTGAAAGATGACCCCCAAGACTTGGCACCTCCGCCTCTGCCTTGAAGATGCTCAAGAGCCGCTATGCTCGCTCCCTTCTGAAACCTCATGGAAGTGATTCCAATGTATCTGCAAACTTGCAAAAAGTGATTGCAATGAATTCAACGAATTGCGAGATGCAAATGCAAAGAACTTTTGAAGTGCAACTGTGATTGCGATGATTCCCTGTGCCCACAAAGGCAATCAAAATGAGTCTCCTTGCAAATTTCAAAAAGTAAATGCAATGACTTTGCAAACTTGCAAGAAGCAATGGTGATGTTTTCCACAAATTGCAACATGCAATTGCAAGAAATCCCATACATGATGCCATGACCTGCCATGATGCAGAAGATGCAATTGCAATGAAGAACCACCACAGCAATTGAAATGACACTGCAAAGTTTGCAAAAGTGATCACAGTGGTTTACTGCTAATTGTGAGATACAAATGAGATGAACCATCCACGACTTGTTACAGCAATCACAATTATCCTCAAGCTCAAGAGAGCAGCCAAGAAGCAACTTTGTGTATTGCAAGTGTAATTGTGGTCCACCATATGAAAATTTTGCAGACTTGCAAAAGCAAGAGCAATGAATCCCATCCCTCATAAAAGCAATCAAGATGAACCTGCTGGCTCGTGAATGTGACCACAAAGAAGTTTGCAATCTGCGAAAGCAATTCCAACGTAATTCCACAACTTGCCAATGCAGTTGAAATGACCCCTGCAAGTTGCAAGAGTGACCACAATGCCATGTTCTTGATGAGCTGTGAGCGCCAAGAAAATCACAGAATGCAAGAACAGCCATCACAGCCCCGCAAAGGTGAATAAGATAGCCAGCAAAACAAAACAGGCGATCACGCTGACTCTTGTGATTTGCAACTGAATTCACAAAGCCAGATTGCAATGGTAATAGCAACAAACTATCGGTCAATCATGATTTTGATGACTATGGTAAGGCACAAGTTGACTGCATTGACACATGCCAACAACTGCTGGAAAAATGCCAAGTTGAGCTTTGAAACAAACATAACAATCAACCTTTTACTTTTTTCTTTCTGATCTGGAAAGCTAAGGTTGAACTGGATTACACCAGAGCACAGCAGAATGCTTGCTCGTTGATTTTTTGACAGTCATAGAGTTTGTTTTAAAACAAAACTTAATGACCAGCCCCATTACCATATTTGGAACAAGGTTGGTTCCTTTGTCTTTGCCGATGACTATTGCATGGCATAAATAAAAAAATTTAATATTTGTTTTTGTTAAACAAATAAATATGCACAGTCGGAGACAAGCAACTTTGTACCTCCATTTCTTTGAACTTGAACTGATTCTTGTCCCTGATTGGAACAATTGAGTGCAAAAAATGTCAGTTGAAACATATTGTTTCCCTTCTTGACATTGGTAGAGTTTTCTTTGAGACAAACTTACCACAGAAACACCTGACTCTCAGATTCAAAGCCACTATTGTCTTCCTGTGTAGGAATACATCATTTTGCTCTTGTTTCATTCTGAGGAAACAATTGCGTATAGAAAAACTTGCCCACTGCAGCGATTACATATGTTTTTCTTTCCTTCACATTGGTGCAGTTTGAAAAACTTACCAACCAAATGAATGATTCTTTCATGTTGTTCTCTGCTAAAAAACATCTCATTGCTAAGCAGGACAATAAAAAGTCACAACTATCAATCCCAGAGTGGAATTGACTTGCACAGTTGCAAAAACAAGTATTGTTTTTAGCAACACTTGTAATACTTATCACAGTGGGCATGAGAAAGCTCCCCACCTTTGCACAACAAAGCTTGGGCATTTGTTTGATGGAACAATTCCCCTATTAAAAGCAAGTCTGTATGCTTTAACCTTATGCCCTCTTGCCTTCTGAATAGGAACAATTGAGTATAAGAAAATTAGTAGACATAACAACTTGTTGCTAGAGTTTGTAAACTCACACAGCAAAGTTCTTGGCTTTTGACTGAAAAAAGTACAGAAATGATGCATGTTTGCTTAGATCTTACAAACATAAATATAAAAGTGAAGCCTGAATGGATCCTATTTCAAATTTCCAACACTTGATATTTCCCAAATTAGGAAAACAGTTGATTGGAAAATTTTACCTCATGAGTCTCCTTCTGCAAGACATCATATCAAACTTTCCCATTCCACTATGGATTCATGTGTAGCAGCTTGATACTACTTGTCATTACCTTTCATCAAAGTCATTTGTTTGGTCTTGTAAAGCAGGAGAAATCAGACTGAATCTCTTTCTTAAATTTAACTACTCATTACCTTTGACTAGTATAAATGACAATTACAGTACCTTGCTCATGATAAGGACAGGTTGTGATCTATTCAGTGCAAATGATTTTTCACTGAAAAAAGGAACATTCATTGGCATTTCTTTATTTCTTTGCTTTTAAAACCAATGTCGATAGTTTTGGTTGCTTCATCGCTATATATAGCCTCCTAACAATGCACCTGTGTGGACTATGTCAACACAGTATGCTGTCTGATGATTTCCACTTAAAGAACTGACAGAATTTGTTGTTTAAAATAAAGTTCAACACTTCAAAATGTACCAATAGGTTATTCTGGGTGTTGGTGTAGAAATACTACACCTTAACAAATCATAGTGCCCTGCACAGAAACTGAATCTATGAATACCTTTCCGCCTTGGAAAATTACAAACACTTGATTGCACATCAAAGCAGTGTCTGATGGACCCAACTCTTACTATCACAGACCGATGGTTGTGATATTAAATCATTACTCTCTTTTCACTATTTATATGTTTTATACATTTGGTCTTGGTTCCTGGTCACACACTAAAACGAGTCAACATCATCCATATAGGCTTATGATTGACAAATTAGGCACAGAACATATCAACATTCTGTTATGCCTGTCTAGCACAAAGTGTATGCAAGACTCCCAATCGGAGTCCACTGCATTACACAATATATCACCCTGCACTACCCTGCAGATATTCCAACCTATGACTTCTCTTTCACGTTTTATTCTGAATGGCTCATTACCTCACTTTATTGTTGTATCTACAACAATAGCTATGCACAATGGTACACAATTACCTTTCAACAACAGCATCCCTCTTACCAAAGAGTGCAGATTAACCTTGTTGTAAGATCTTTCCTGCTGTGACAACATGGTAAATAGATACTTTTCTTGTGAATATTCTTCATTACTCCTTTGCCAAATAGCTTAGATTGCAGAGGGGAAGAAACCCTAATGTTATGTCGATCAGCATGCCAATTGGATGACAAAGTCAGAAGACATCATCTGATTACAAGTTGCTATATTCAATACATGAGTGGTGTGTTGATATTCACTTAACAAAATCTTGTTCTATCCAAGAACAAGTTTGCCAACCATAATTTCAACTGCAATTCAGGCAACTTTGTACACTGACTCCAATGTGCACAAATCTTCCTCCACAAAATTCCCCTTTGAAAGGTGATGAATACCCCTGGCTACTGTGATACATGTCACATACCAACCACAACCATGGTGTTGTTTCCTTGTTTCTGGAACTCACTTCTCATGTCACTAGGACACCTGGTAGGCACCTTCAAATGCAGACCTTTGCAAAGAATTGTGACATCATAATGTGATGACCCACATCATGCACCTACTGCTGATTTTAACGCCATCTCAATGTGCAGAAACTTGTATGCCATTGTGACTACACAAGTGATAGTTCACAACATGCCCACTCAGAAAAGTATGTCCAAGAGACAAATGTTCTGGGGTCAATATGTTCCAAAGAATGCATATGCCCAACAGAAGTTTGGAGTAGGAACGGACAGTCCTTCCACACTATTGGCTGTGATATAAACAATAGTAACATTTATAGTCATGTCACATTATGGGTGATCCAAATGTGCTAACAAATCACAGAAAGACTGTTGTATTGTTAAATTCACAACTTATCATGTACAAGTTGTATCCAAGGTCTTTTTGAGATTTTTTACAATGTGTCTTCTTTCTCCACCTCGTTATTTTGACAAAAAAGATGGTTTTAAGACCATTCTATTGTTTGTTTGATTTATGGCAGGGCAAGTCTTTCAATGGAAGGGAAGAGTGTCCTACCCATACATAGAGTCCCACTTGCATACAAGGAGAAAGTGTGTATCAAAGGGGCTGATATCCTATGTATGTAGGATGGGCTAGTAAATGATGGTTTCTGGCTAAATATGGTCCAGTAGTTGAGCACTGTGTTGTACTTAGCCTCTACATAAGACCTACCTACCAAAAGTGACCACCTCAGTCTAAATGCGTGGTACAGGAGAGTATGTGTGCACTTGGAGTGGTATCCTTCAATGATTACCTGTCCAAGTCATACACAAACAATTGCTGTAGACTGGTATGTCTGTGGTATCTGAGAAGCATGTGTAGTACCTATCAGCTTTTGGCATTTAAAGCTTGCAATCTTGAGGTATATGAATATCTCAGAGAGGGCTGTGGTGTGGACTGCATGTCCATGGGGGACTCCTCTGGCTGACCGGAGAGCAAAGAAAGAGTTTTTTAGTAGTTTCAATTAATCATGATTTTTATTTAATTCTACAGTTCATTTCATCTGCCAATTATTGCCTACACCAACCGTAGGTCATCAGTGATCAATTCAATTGTACTTCAACTTGATGTCAACACTTGCAAAAAAACTGCTTTTGTAAACAATACTCTAGATAAAGCAATTTTTACTTGCTCTTTACGTCATAAATTAAAAGTTATCATGGACAAAGACTTTCAAAAATATATTCTTCCACAACAAACATACAGAAAAAGGCTTGCAGTGACTGCTAGTAATTACAACTGACGAATTTCTCCTCCTCCTCCTCCTCCTCCTCCTCTTTTTCCTTGACCTTCAGCCATTTTTTTCATGTTTGAGATTGATAGGTAGCTATACAATCAAGCTTTTTTATGAGCTCAATTGTCTTATATTTGAGGATTTTTCTCCTCCTCCTCCTCCTCCTCCTCTTCCTTCTCCTTCTCCTCTTTCTTCTTCTCCTTCAGCCAGTTTTTTCACATTTGAGATATAAAGATTATTTAAAGAATAATCTTGTTTTTACCTTGTATAATGAAATTATAGAGATTAATTACCTTATAACGTTATGATAACATTTAATTGTGACTGATAGTAAAGCATGCCTACCTATTTGTTTTGCAGTTTATCAATAATTGATTGAGAGACTTCTACTGGTGTATGTGCAAAAAGCCAATGTCAATGTCAATTCATCTGAAATCTTGGAGGGAGTATATTTAGGAGTCCCACATCACAAATTTAAGAGTGGGAGTATATCAGTTGAAGTTATCCCAGATGAAGTAGAAAATGCATAGAATAGGAGTCTATTGTATACAATCCTGTTAACATATTTGGACAGTAGCATGGGGCTGTAGCATTATCAATGTTATGACACATTTCTTTGTTTACATAAGTGAGTGGCTATCTGATAAGAGCAATGTATTATAGCATTGTGAAGGTACCAGGAAGGTAACAGTGTGAAGTCATGTAAAGATAGCATTGTTAAGGTAGTGTTGAGATTTTAGGAATTGATGTCAGCTTGGGCATGGTTGCGGGGGATGGGAGCATGGGGGCCAGAACATGGGGACAGGAGCATGGGAACAGGAGTGAGTATTTAAGTCATAAGAGCATGGGGATGGGAGTTAGTATTCAATTCATAAGCTGTGGGATAGGAGCATGGGGACAGGAGACATTATTTTTTTGGTACCCTGTTTTAAGACAATTTTGAAATTTTTATTGTTGTTCAATTTTCATTAAAAAAGTGAGGACTCAATGAGTGGCAATTTCTTGTTCAAATGAATTGATTTCTCACATGTGTATTGGAGCACGGGGAGGGGAAGTGATTATTTCTTTGGTAGTCTGTTTTTCAGAATTTTTGAAATTTTATTTGAGCTTTGGGATGGGAGCATGAAGAGGGACACATGGGGACTGGAGAAGATGGAAGCATGGATGGTTTAATTTTTTGTTCATCCATTTTCAAAAGAGCATGGGGACAGGAGCGTGCAGACAGGAGTGTGGAGATGGGAGCATGGGATGTGAAAATGGGGAAAGAAGTGTACGAATGGGAGCATGGGGATATGAATGTGGAAAAGGAGTATGGAATGGGTGTGTGGGGACAAGAGTATGGAAACAGGAGCAATATTATGTTGATAGTCTTTTTAAGACAATGCACAGAGATGGGAGCATGAGACAGTATGGGAATAGAAGTGTAGATTGCATCATTTTTTGTTCATCAGTATTTTTGTTTATCAATTTTTCTTAAACAGGACTCTATGAGTGCCAATTTCTCATTCAAATGAATTGATTCCTCAGATGGGCAAGAGGAGTGATTATTTTTGTGTTGGTGTTTTTTCGGATTTTTCAAGTTTTATAAAAGACTGCCATGTAAAAATGGAGAAGATGGAAGCGTGGATGGTATAATTTCTTTGGTCATCCATTTTCTAAAGAGCATAGGGATGAGAGCATGGGGACGGGAGCATGGGGACAGAAGTGTGGGGACAGGAGCATGGGGACATGATCATGGGGATGGGAGTGAGTATTTATTTCATATGAGCATGGGGTCACAAGAAAGTTGTTTATTCAATGGATGAGACAGGAGTTTGGGGACAGAAGAAATACTTTTTCTGGCACTCTGTTTTCAGACAATTTTGAAATGCTTTTGAGTTCCACTCTTTTGTTAAAATGAATTAAATTCTCATCTGGGCATGGGAGCATGGGGAGGAAGAAAGACTATTTCTGTAGTAGTTTGTTTTCAGACTTCTTGTTTAAGATTTTATAAGAGCTTTGGAATGGGTACACGGAGACTGCACATGAGGACAGGAGAAGATGGAAGCATAGATGATATATTTTTTGTTCGTCCATTTTCTAAAGAGCATGAGGACAAGAGCATGCAGGCAGGAGTGTTGAGATGGGAGCATGGGATTGTGAGCATTGGGACGGAAGTGTGGGAATCAGAGTGTGGTGATAGAAATGGGGAATGGGAGCAGGGATGAGAGCATAGAGACGGATGCATGGGAATGGGAGCAATTATATTCCAGTAATCTGTTTTAAGTCAATATTTTAGGAATTTATATGAGCGTGGGGACAGGAATGTGGGACAGTATGGGGGTGGGAGTGTGGATTGCATCATTTTTGTTGATCAAATTTTTTTGTTGATCAAGTTTTGTTGATTTTCAAAAATTAATAGGTCTCTATGAATGCCAATTTATTTTGTTCAAATGAATTGATTCCTCACATGGGCATGTGAGTGCATGGAGGGGGAGATATTATTTCTGTGGTAGTTTGTTTTCAAACTTTTTGTTACAGATTTTATATGAGCTTTTTGATGGGAGCATGAAAACGGGCACAGGGAACTGGAGAAGATGGAAGCATGGATGCTATAATTTCTTTGTTCATCCATTTTCTAAAGAGCTTGGGGATAAGTGCATGCAGACATGAGTGTGGGGATGTTAGCATGGGGATGGAAGTGTGGAGATTGGAGCATGGGGATAGGAGTGTGGAATGGGAGCATGGAATGGGAGTGTGTCCTACCCATACATAGAGACCATTTTGAATACAATGGGGAAGTCATCAAAAGGGCTGATACCCTGTGTATGTAGGATTGGCTAGTAACCAATGGTTTCTGGCTACATACGGTCCAGTAGCTGAGTACTGATGTAGTATTGAGTGCTACATATGGCCTTCTTACTAAAAAAGACCACCTCAGCCTAAATGTGTTGTAAAAAATAGGATGTACATACTTGGAGTGGAACCTTTGTCTGATTACCTGTCCAAGTCATATGCAAATACACTGTAGACCAGTATTTCTGTATTATGTGATAAGGATGTGCAGTACATATTCACTTTTGGTATTTAAAGGTATTGATCCTTGAGGTATCTAGATATCTCTGAGAGAGCTGTGGTGTGGACTGCATGTCCATGGGGACTCTTCTGGCTGAAGGGAGAACTGAAGAGAGAGTTTACTAGTATTTTCAAATCATCATACGTGTACAATTAATTTCAACGAATTTCCAATGCCATTTTCCATGCCTACACTACCCTTAGGTCTCTATTATAATCATCCTTATAAATGGTCACCACCCACTGCCTTCAAAGATGTCCTCCACTTCCCTTGCCTCCAAATAAGAAACACATCTGAGCATCTGAATTCAGGCCTCCATCTGGTCTTGAATGCCTCTTAAGATTCAACAGAAGCCCTCTGAGCTTCTGGCCCAAGGTTCCCCAAGGTTTGTGCTTCAAGATGACTTCAAAGGATCCTCAAGACTTGGTGTCTCTGCCTTGATGAGGTCCGCTTGAGAGAGCAGCTACATTCTACTTCCTGTGACTCACAAAAGCGATTGCAAGTGATTATTCCACAAGCTGCCAAGAGCCATTGCAATGATTCTGCAATCTCACAATTGCAATTGCAATGATGATGCAAGCTCACAAAAAGTGACTGAAATGTATTTCATGAATTTGTGAAAAGCGATTGCAATGATACCACAAGCTTATGCGAATGATTGCAAAGCACTGCCACATATTGCAAGTCCATTCACAATGTTACTTGCATACTTGCAACAAGAGAAGCATGGTATAGTTGCAGACTTGCAAAAGCAAGAGCCATGAAGCCCAGCGCCATGAATGCAACTGTCATGAAGTGCCACGATGCCCAAGAGTGATTGCGATGCAACTCTGGACCTGATAAGGCAATTGCCATGTACTTGCACAATTGTAAGAGTGATTGTGATACACTCTGCAAATTACAGCAGCAACCGCATTGAGCTCCACCAGTCACATGTGTGACTGTGATGCTGTGCTTATGCTGCAAGCCCCAAGACAATGGTCTATGCAATCTTGATGATCCATCCACAATGGGCCATGAACCCTGAACCAGGATGGTCTCTACAGAAGTCAAACAGGACATGCGATCATGAGAATGCTGCTAAATAGCAAAAAAGTGATTGCAATGAACAATTGCAATGTCATGCTGTGCCAGCAATGAGCCTCAAGCTCTGTTGAATTGCAAAAAACAATGACAATAGAACATGCAAGTTACAAGAGCAACAGCAAGAACCTCCCACAAATTGCAGAAGCATTTGTGATGATCACTGTATGTAGCAAATGCAACCACAATGCTTTGCTTGCACTGCACGCTCTGCAAAGTTGCAAATGCAATCATGACAATACTACACTGCAAATTGTGACAAGTGATTGCAATTTAACAGACTGCATTAGTTGTAAGAGTGACCACCACAAATGCCGGTCAATAATGATGACAATGACCAGTGGAAAGCAAAAGTCAACTGTGATGGTGATTGCCGAAGACTTTGGGCAAAAAACCTAGTCAAGCTTTGAAACAAACTAGACAATCAACCTATTTGTTGGCTTTTCATAAAAGAAAGGTTGCCACTGCTGAGTGATGACATCACTCTACAGGGACATTTGTTGAGTCTGCACAAACTTGACAATCAGCCAATTGTTGTGCTTCCCAAGTTGGAAAAACAACCCTGCTGGTCCACACACCAATAAAAAAGAATGTGTGTTGGTGCTGTTTAAAATAACAACTCTTCATTACATTTTGGAAAAAATGTGGACATTTCCGTCTTGGTCAATGACTATCAACCTGCAAATAATATTTGTTTGTTAAACAAATAAAAACTTAAGACAAAGTCTGAGTCAAAAGACTTTTCTGCCTCCACTCATTTTAAACTTACTCTTATCCCAGATTGGAACAATTGAGTGTAAAAAATTATTTTATGACATAACTTGTTTCCTTTTTTATTGTTTGTTTAGGTTGAGATACCTACCAAACATGACAAGTGCTAAGATTAACACTATTTCTTTCCTATTTAGGAACAGTTGTTAGCCATGACAATATTTCTGTCTGATATTGGTACAGTGCAGAAGACTTACCAATCAATGACTGGCCTTCATGTGTGAATGCTGCCACTTTTTTCCCTGCCAAAGTAAGAACTTGGAATAACAAAAAAATTAGCCGTGACATTTTATGTTTTTCTTTCCTTTGCATTGGTACAGTTTGAAAAACATAACAATTGAATGAATGGTACTTGCATGCTGTTCACTGCTAAAGAAATAACTTATTTCTAAGCAGGACAATAAAATGTCCTTGCCGCCAATCTCCAGAGTAGAATTGACTGTTCGATTTCCAAAACACTTATTGTTTTTAAAAACACTTGTAACATTATCACAGTGGGTTTGGAGAAAGCTCCCCACATTTTCACAGCAAAGCTTGGGCATTTGTTTGATTTAACAATGCCTCTTTTAAAAATCAGTAAGTACAACTGTGACCAAGCGTAGTCTTGTCTCCTGAGTAGGAACGATTGAGTATAGCAAATTGTTGACATAACAATGTGTTGCTAGAGTTTGTAAACTCACTCAGAGATGTTCTTGGCTTTTGACTGAAAGCAGATACAGAAATGCTGCATGTTTGCTTAGAGCTTAACAAACATGAAGGTAAAAGTGAAGATTGAATAAATCCCTTTTCAAATTTCCAACACTTAATGTTTCCCTAATTAGGTAACAATAAATAAAAGAAATTGTTCAATGTAACAATGAGTTGGAATAGTTTGATAAAAACTTGCCCGACAACATTCTTGAACTTCAGAATTGAAGTCAAGTAGATGATACCTCATGTTTGTTCAGTTGTGACAAACACTATCTTCAAAGAGGTAGCTTCATAGCTAGAAGAAGCTAAAGCTCTTGTGCCACAAATAATGATGAAACACATTTGTTTGGTCTTGTACAATAGAAGAAGTTAGACTGACTGTCATCATCAAATTTAAGTACTCAGGCCAAGTTTCCATGCAGAACTTTTTGCTTACCCTGCCCCCAAAATAAGTTGTTTAATGGGTTATGAGTATGTGCTTCAGGGGTATGCAAAATTTTGAGTCGCCAATTCAAAATTTTGCTTTCCCTGGTTTGCATACCCCAAGTACCTTTTTTAGTGTTCATTCAAAAGTATTATATTTTATAAAAGATAAGTATGTCACTTCTACTGTCATTACCTTGCATTATTTTAAAAATAGGTTAACAACACAGGTACAAAATTTTTGAAATGACTTGTTGTCCAGATCACAATAACAGGGTGTACCTGCCCGGAAAGAAGAGTGCATACCAGGCTGATGGCAAGACAATGAAGGATATGCAACTATGCATAAAAAGTACACAAAAAAATATTCCTGGAAACATGGCCTCAGTGCCTTTGACTACTACAAATGAAAATTATGGCACCTGGCTCTTGATAAGGACAGGTAGTGATCTATTTCAGTTAATGGAATAATGATAAAGACTCAACTTCTAGTCTGCCTCAAATATTCCAGTGCTCTAACCATTGAGCCATAGATTTACTGATCAGCTTGTTGCCTCACTAGACAGTAGGCCAGTATATAACATACTAACTCAGTGCAAAAGAGGTTTTACTGACAAAAAGAACACTCATTGGCATTTATTAATTCTTTGCCATTAAAGCCAATTCCCATTGGTTTTGGTTGCTTCATTGCTATATGTAGCCTCCTAACAATGCATATGTGTAGACAATGTCAATATAGCATACCATCTGATGATTGCCACTTAGAGCATTGACAGTATTTGTTCTATAATATAACATTAAATGCATCTGAAAGACCTTATCTTTGTAAACTTACCTATAGGCTTTTCCATGTTTTCATGTAGAAATACTGCCCCTTAACAAATCATAGTATCCTGCATGATGAATACCCTGTCCACCTTGGACAATTACAAACACTTAATTAAACATGAAAGCAGTGTCTGATGGATCTAGCTCATACTAACACGGACTGTTGGTCATGATACCAAAACATTACTCTCTTTCTCTGTAATACATTTTGTGTTGGTTCCTTGTCACACACTAAAATGTGTCAACAACATCCATATAAGGCCACAGAAAATGTTAACATTCCATTATACCTGTCTAGCACAACAAGTATGCAAGACTCCTGATGAGACTGCACTGCATCATACAACATGTCACCCTACAACAATCCTGCAGATGTTGAAACATCTGACTTCTCAGTCATGTTAAATTCTGAATGGCTTATTGTCTCATTTGATTGTTGTACCTACAACACAATCTACTCACAATGATACACTAAGTACCATTCAACAACAGCATGTCTCTTACAAAAGAGTGCTGATTAACCTTGTTGTAAAATCTTTACTGCTATGACTATACCTGTCCAAGTTATATTCTTTTATGATGTAGACAGTTCTGTTTGTGGTATGTGAAAAGCATGTGTAGTGCGTACCCACTTTTGGTATTTAAAGGTCACAGTCTTGAGATATGTAAATATCTTTGAGAGAGCTGTTGTGTGGACCGCATGTCAATGGGGACTCCTCTTGCTGACCAAATGAGCAAAGAGAGAGTTTGTTAGTAATTCTGCTAGATTATGAAAATTCACTTTTTATTCCTTTTCATCTTTTTCTTCAATTACAATTTAATTTACCAAGTAATGCCTAACTGACAATTAGGTCCAGAAGTCCTGGTAGGGCCATTTTTAATTGCGTACAAGCTGCTTGGAAGTATGAATAAAGTCGCTACCAGACTTCACATTAGAACTCTTGGTGCCAGGCAAGTTTTCATCTGAGCAGATTTAGTATCTATACTGGCATTCCAATAATAATATTTGCAGGACCAATAAATTTTTGAATTTCTTGCTGACACTGCTAGTACTTCTATTAGACATTGAGGTATGAATATTGACAGTAACAGTTTTATATTGTCCTTCATTGTGAAGATTGGCTGTGTATTTCAAAGTGTTGCTCATAAAATTTGAGCCAATATATCTACTGACTTATCAAGATTAAGAATGGTACATCGATAGAAATTTTGCCATGTTTATCTTGAAATGTTACCCAGTAATATTTCTGTCATGCACTACTTAATCCCATGTAAGACTAAAATGTTTCCTTATCAAAGTAATGATATTTCTAGAGTTCAACTCTACATGTACCATAGCACATGGTACCAAAAAATCTGTTCAAATTCACTGGCATACAGACTGAAATTTCTTAGCCCGACCACTGGAGTACATGGGAAAAGATATGAGAGAACCAATTTGTAGGTGGGAACCCATTGTCTTGGTTTGGGATGTGTTTGGCATTGTGGCATCATGGGTACTACTAGATCTCATGCAAGACTGAAATGCTTTCCTTCCAAGGTTACAATATTCAATAGTTTTTATGTCATCTTGGTCTACACATATCACAGAACTGCTTAACTATAATTGATTCTAAAATTTTCCAAAACTCTATCAAGTAATACACACGACATATGAAAAGATATTATATTACACATTAATCTGTAAACATGAACCTACTCCATTGTTTTGAGATGACCATTGCATTGTGACATTGTGGCATAATAGTGAACCATAAAAATCAACTCAAACACAGCATTTTCATTGCTTCATGCTGTCTGATTGTCATATTACTATCCATTTTTCAATCAGAACTATGAATCATCAAAATATACTAAGAATTCTACCACTAATGAGAGCACCAACAGATAATCTAAAAGAATGAGTCGTGTTTTGCAAGCTAATATGGAAATGCATGCACCTGAAAGATTTTAAGTCTGCTGGTGTTTTTTGTTGGTAATTTTAGAATGATCAATTTAAAACTGACATTAAAAATCTACATATTTCCCTACAGCAAAGAGATATCAGTCTTGCTAATGTTAGTGTTCACGTGGCCTCTTTGATCATGTACTAATTCTTCTCTAAATTGCTTCAAAGTGTTCTGCTTGTGTCCTCATGAGTATAAGAATGAATGCATGTTAGATGTCTCTGTAACAAAGTGGTAGATTGAAGTTTATTTTGCCTTTTATGAGTACCCATCTAGTCATCATTTTAAGCTGACTTGGCTGATCAGTTGGGCAGGATACCATAGGACAAATGAAACATGAAAAAGCATTTGTTTTGTTCTAATTATTTGCTTGTTCTCATTCAGTCGAAGGAAGTCCAGGGCATTACCCCCTCATTTTTATGTCAAGAGGCAGATTGGAAGGCATGGCATGTGTTTGGGTGATTTAGTCCTACAATGTAGTTGCACAGCAAAGCTATGTTCTTTAGGATTTTTGGCTTGCCACAAATTTACAGCTGTTGATTGAAGTTTCTTATGTTGATAAAAAATTTTAGCCTACCGGCACTTGTTTTGTGTAACATCTTGTGCCTGATCCGTCATCGGTCAACGTTAGGGGTTGTCAAACTTTTTTCTATTATCATTATCATGACAAAAACAGTAGACTCCCACTATTTTTGTGACGCGGCGTACTGCGATACGTATGTATCGCTAATGTTGTGATAATGATTTTT